>VYYJ01004530.1:0-13173 GCA_021029165.1 Cyphoderus albinus
GTTAGATACATTATTTATTTGGGTACTTAGTTATAAAGTACTTGGGTAAAACGCCTATTTAGGTGTGCAGGCTTCGATATTTGGGTACTTTGGGTATTCATGTTTTGGATATAAAAGCCTTCGACATAAAAATTTGGATATATGGGTTTTTGATAAATGAACAGTAAACCCCAAATACGAGTTAGTCCAACCAAATAACTTTCCTTAAACCTTATTGTCTACAACTATATGTAGCTTGGAATATATTTTATAAGGCGATACTGTACCAAACTTGGTATAAGACCAGCCTGGCTTTATAAATACAATTCTTGAACATGTAAATTGTGTACAATTACAAATCCGGTTTTTTCATCTCCAATTCTCACATTTCTGCAAATAAAAATCGTTGTAACAGATGCTCGACACACTAGCTGTAACAATATCCACAATTCCATAATGTGGGACATCAGAAAATCGGCTTGTTCAGTTCTCAAAATTGCTTTCTGATATTTATTCCGTATTGGTCAAATTGTTGTATTTCGTCCAAGTGTAATTGGTTACTCTACAAGCGTGAGCAATAAAAATAAGTTAAAATTAAGTGAATGATGATAAAAAAGGTTAGAGTCTGAAATTTTGGAAAGAAGAAGGCATCTGATTCAATGTGTTGGTTCAAACTATAAATGATGTGTATCTCATATATCAACAGCATTCGGAGCATTACCAACTTGAGCATTGTATTCAAAATAACAGCCAAACTTAAACATCCTCATTTGTTGTATACAGCACTAAACTGTCCACCGTCTAAGTTGAGAATTTATTTTTAAAAAATCATACTGGATTATAGAGAATGCTTTTCTCTGTCATTTCCAGATCTGTTTACTCATCAAATTTTTTTCTCGGAAAAATTAGCTATTTATGTGGAGGCACATGATTTTCATTTCTAATGCGGAGATCCTTGAGGACGAGAACTGTCTCTTGTGATCAAAAATGTAACATAGAAAAATGAAAATCACTCGGAGTCCGAGTCACTGTTCATTCGGACGGAGCTTTTAGTGGCCGACATCCATGAGCGTTATCCACTTTCGCTATCTAATTTGGATTTTATGGCTAAATCCGCAAACAAATGAATTGCTAAGATATTATCTAGGTTTGACAGGAAATTTTGAGATTTGGAAATTTTTCTCTGGTGTTCGTGATACCCCACCTTGGTATCAATTTACACTGGACTGAGCTGTTTGAATTGTTTCAATCATCAATATTGTTTGAAATAAATATATTAAAATTAATGGTTTGAGTGTTGTCATGGTGCAATAGTAAAGCAAATTATTAAAATAATGAACATTTCTCAAAATTAAATATCTAAGTTATGTAAGCTGAGCACAGGCATGGTGTCTCTAGACGAACTTATTTGATTAGGATTAATCAGTTTCTCGGTTTTTGAATCTCGTCTGTAAATATTTTGTTGTTAGGTTACTTTGGAATTGGAAAAACACCAGCGATTAGTTTTTTATGTTAACTAAAATACTTTTGGACTGTTTTCGATGTATGATGATTGGCTGCACGTTTTTCTTCTATGTATCAAAATTGAAGGAAGTTGCACCAATATTTGCACGCAATGCCACAAATGACACAATATTTGAGTTTTCTACTTGTATATTATATATCTTATGATATCTGCGAAATTAGTTGATTTGCCAGAAGAAACTGGACGGGGGCCGTAAAGCTACTATTTGCTGCCATAACGTGTCTACCATCTCTTAGAATAATAGTTCGTAATTTGAGTTATTCTATGATAATTCAGCCAGTCCACCATTTGTTTAAGGTTTTCTGTTTTTCTGAGTAACTCGAAGAGTATCTCTTTTTTATCTTTTCAAACTGGCTCACTGTGGCTGCCAAATTTAAAAAATGTCTTCATTCCATGCCAATAAGAGGTTCTAGACTTTGCTTAGAAGTCAAAGCAGGCTACATATATGTAAACGTAAATGCGATAATCATGCTCAATCCTGTACCATATCATTCAACGTTTAACATTTTGAAGTTGGGATTTTTGTTTGGATGATAAGATCAGTAATATAAGCCCATTCCAGTTCTTTATTTCTTCCATTTTTAGTTTGTCAGTTTCTTAATGATAAAGTAGGTATTTCATTATCTTATTTTATATTACTATGAATAGTGGGCGTGTCCCGAGCACAAATGCAATTTCGTATGCTTAATCCAAAAATCAAATACTGTGAAAAGTTTAAACGGCTAACCATATGTTCATTGTCAAATGTAGCGCCAATGATGAGAATTTTAATTTACTTTAGATTTACAATTACTTTATTTTTGGTTGCCACTCAGCAACAATTGAAACTCAAATCAATACAAAAAACAGCACTTAAATTTGTTGATTATCGTGTTTGCGTAGCAGTGTTGCTGCTGCAGTCTTAAGTTGTTGCGGCAGTTGGACCAGAATAAATTGCCATATAACATATAAAAATTAAACTCGCCCCGAGACTGTTTAGTCGGACAGCACTGTTCATCGTGGACTTCAGTTAGAATTATCTAGAGGAAAGCTTCTTATTTATGCTGTGTGTAGTTGAAGAAATGTAGTTGTTAAACGCAATTCCAAATAAGATTTAGATATTTACTTATTTAGCGTTTAACTCAATTCAAAATATCTGTAACCACCGCAATCGTGGCACCGACTTGAAATTTTCTCTGTATGTTTAATCCACAAACTAATTTATTTTGTGTGAATTGTTTAGTCGTCTTACCGATTATATGTTCATTGGCCAATGTACAGCCAACGGCGAAACTTTCAAATTACTTCAGAAAATATCATTTTTATTATGATTTCAGTCGATCATTCATAGAATGCATTGTTAGCTACAGCCTGCTTATTGGTTTGGTTGTTTAAATACGGTTGAAATTCATTTCACAAATACATGGCACAATTTAGTTTTAAGCATAATCAAGCGAATATGTAAATTTTTTTATCAGTGTTGTTTCAAACATTTCCCTTATGTTAAATCAAAACACCCCATAGTTAAAAGCACAAAATTTTCCGCAATGCATTAAATTTTATTATTTATTTCTTGAACTTCATATTAGAGTTTATTCATTTAGAGATTCTTCCAATCATTTCCTTCTTGTCGATGTAAGATCTTCGAAAGTTTAAAATAGCTGGTTTCTTAACAAGCGTTTTGATTCAATAATTATTGACTAGACGTCAGCTGACAATAACAAAAAAGTCTACACATTTATACAGAAAAACTATATTATTGCGTAAGTTGACTACTTGTGTATTGCAATTTACCTATTGAAGAAGGCAGCACCGAATATTTCATGTTTTACTAAAGTAAATTAATTATGGACAGGTTTTCAATGTAAGAGGATCGGCTTCGCCATTTAATGCTGCCCATCAAATTAAAGGGGGCTTCAGCTGAGCAGATTCCTTAGTTTCAAACGCTTATTTTCGTTCACTTTTAGAGCACCTTCTTGATTATGTATTACTATACTGTTGTAGCAGAATGATATGTTACAAAATGGGACATAAGGTGGAGTTCCATGATTGTCTTGGATAACAATGAGTTCCCACTTTCTTTAAAAATATTTTCTGAAAGGCTTCGGCAAAAATATAGGACAGATTTATTACTTGCAGACTTGAAAAGTATCAAGCTGTCTGCATATCAAAACATCGATTTGGTCAATGTAGTACCAAATACGAGTTATTTACATTCTGAATCATCATCCCGTACATGTTTTTCAAGTTTTGAAATTACCAGGTTGTCCTACTCCGTCCACTACAACCTCAATATAAGTGTCGTCGTCGCCCTTGTATTAATATTGCCTTCCTCATTCCAAGTTATTGTGGAATTATATTAAAAATTTCTGGTTGATATTTAATAGTGATACACTAGAACTGGGCTACTAAATATTAGCTTGTTGAGGCGGTGATTTTATAATCACACCATTGATGCACATTTCAATTTCTTCTTTGATAAGCCAATTAATATCACTTTCACTTTCTTTGCAAATAATTGCTAAATTTCTTTGCTAATTTGTTGTGTATAACCCATAATTGTCGACAATGTACATCAGCAATTTATAAGTTTTCCACGTGACTGCAAAATGCAAAACTAATTTGTGCAATTTGGCAAATAAAATAATTGAATGGAATCCTGCCGTTTTAATTCTATTTGATTCTTTAAGTCCAAAATTTCATTTCTGGTATAAACAAAAAGGGTTGATTTTGGTGCAATAAATAATTATTTTTCCTCATGTTATCTTTACCAAAAAACTAATTACGTGTCAGTTTCCAATGTAAGAAAATTGGCTTCACGAGATTCATATTGATTTTATTTGTGGTTGCTACCTATATCAAGGTTTTGAGTACTGGTACAAGAAACGTTGTGACCGGCTGACGAATTTCCGAATTGTGTCCTCGACTGTCGGGGAATCAACAAGGACAAAATTATTACGTTGGCATTGTCAACATTTGTAGATTGGCATTTTGTCGTGCATACAGGACAACCTATGTAAAGATAGTATTAATTTATACGAGAACAGATATTACTGTAATGTAAGCAGTTTTCTGTGAAAACGCAAAAAGTGAATGAATCAGTGAAAGTTGAAAGTCGAGTATGAATAACAGGAACACTCGCACTTATATTGAAACCTGGATTACATTGGAACCTTGACATCGGTCCAATTTGGAATAACCTCGTCACATTAATCGAGTTGTTATTGTATTCAGCAAATTTGATGTAAATTTCACTTCGTGGTAACTTGTTTGACCACTTCTAAAATAAATTCACATTGGGTGCAGCGGTAAACTGAAACTTGTCTCCTATTCAAACCCATTTAGTTAGTTGATCTACATGATGTATTAGTCCAATGTGCGGGCTTTTTGGAAATGCTTAAGTTAACTTTAATCAAAGCTACCTCATTTCCGGTGGTATTTGCTTAATGCAGATTTGGTACTTCTATTATTTTAGTAGGCTGCTCTTTACTTATCTACTCATGCACGACTGTACACGAATAAACAATCGTCTATAACGGGATATTCAAATAATGAACAACATAGTAAATTAGTTTACTAGATGAAAACTAAAAGTAGCACCAACTGCAACAAATCTCTAATAAAAAATAGTTTGCTATCTATGTAACTTTGAAATGTAAAAACACCGCCAATTAATTTTTAATGTTTCAATAAAGTAAACTAATTATTGACCGTTTTCCATGTAAGAAGAGTGGTTGCGCTTATCAAATTCAATGGAATTTCCCTATGTTATTACATGATATTTATTTGAAATGAACTTTTTAAAATATGAACCTCCTCGTTAATGGTGTACAATACTGTTGTAACAGTATGGTTGGATCTAAGCTACCCTAAATCACATACGTTGTATGATTTCCTTCTGTTTAGACTTGACAACTCTACTCGCACTGAACGAATTAGGTCGTGCCCTGTTGTTATCTGTGAGTTAAAGTTGGCATTGACACCCGATTTCGCTTGATGAGTTGCAGTTTAGTTTTGGTTGTGATTTCTGCCCATTTCTGGGTTTTAAATAGAAGTTCAAGAAAGGTTGTGGCCGGTTGTTTGAATGTTGTCCTCGACGACAGGAAACCACTGTGGGCCAAATAGCCAATTAGTGTACGTTAATATAAAATACTCTAAAAATATTATCATAATACCGAGTACAGATACTGTTCCAATGTAAGGAGTTTCTGTGAAAACGCATAAGGTCTATAAAGCGGTGATGTTTCAAATGTTTCCAAACATTGGGAAAGAGTAATCTCTATGAAAACATTAAATGGACCTCCTGCCTGAGGTCAGTGTAATCGGCACAAGGATTGGCATGATTTTTTACAATATACGTGGCAGGGTTTTCTCGCATGAACGTGTGATGTCCGTGGTCAAATTAGGAACCGTGTTTAATGTAGGAAGATTGGTAAAACATTAACGGTAGGCAAATTACATATTTAGATGCGTTTTCTCTGTAACCATCCTATTTTGTTAGCAAGTGTCTACGCACCACATTACATTCACGCAAAATATCATGTTTGATTGTAAATGCAGAAATACAATGAAAATGATATTCAATTACATGAAATTAAAAATAAATAGTGGTAGAGCAAAATGGTAACAGATGTGTTCTGGATATTGTCTTATAACAGCCAAACTTAAACATTCTCATTTGTTGTATGTAGCACTTAAGTTAAATAATTTAACTGTTCACAATGTAAGTGGACAATTCATAACATTCTTTATATCATACTGCAGTAGAGAGAATGCTTTTCTCTATCATTTGCAGATCTGTTTACTCATCAAAATTTTGTCTCGGGCAAATTTGCAATTTACGTGGAAGCGAATGATTTTCATCTCATGCTCCGTTCAAACATCTATGAGGACGAGAACTTTCTCTTGTGATAAAAAAATCTCCATGGACACCTCACATCAGAAATCAAGACATCAATGTTTTGACATAGTTGGTTTGGTGTGTTTGTCGTTGAGGTAAATTGTGTAAATTTGTGACTAGGGACAAAATGATTGATGATGGGTCCTATCTATGTACAACATAAATTATTCAGTTGATAGCGCTCCATTTCGCGACATCTAAATCATCAACTCCTGTGCCTTACGACAATAAATTGACGATTACAACAAAAATCTCTAGTATACGTACCATTTGCCATGATCAATTATTGCTTTGTTTGGCAAAACAAGGAATTCAAATTTCTTAGTCACAGTATTGTATCAAAATATATACATATTTTAGTTCGTACAAAAATCAGTGTTGCTACAAATACATTTGCAACAATGTACTGAGAATTAGAAGAGAATTTTGAATGTTTAAATTTGGTTGACACTTTTCTTTGGTGTTGTTAATGTCAACTTTAAATGTACATGTAATGTAATGTAAATTTTGGTATCTTGCCCAATAAAGTGTGAATGGTGACTCTGCAAGTATGAGCATGAATCTGAGACAAAGGCTACGTTAATTATAATAAATAATGTTACATTTCAACTCAGGTTATTATTAATTTCATTTTTGCTTGAAGCACAATTCATATCTAGGTCCAGTTGAAATTATTCTATCATTATTTTTAAATAGAGAACTTTAAAAGCACTGCCGCAGGTATAATATAGCAGTAAAGTTTCGTACCAAACTTAAAGCTCGCTATTATCTTTGCTGAACGTAAACTTGAAATTTCTTTATCAAGGTAGGATACGAGAAATTCTAAAGCAGCAACAATCCCATTCAAAGTATTGGTTCAATTTATAGATGATGTGTATCACATACCAACAGCATTCGCTTTCGAAGCATTCATTCGAGACAGAATAATATACTTTATTTATTACATTAAAGTTGCTTTATACGGTTAGTGCTGATAGGTGATTACATATTTAAACGAAATGTCAGCGGTATGAAAATTACAGAAATGTAATGAAATTAAGTTCAACACAGCACATAGAAATGATATGAATTTAAATATGGGTGGTAAGAAATAGGTTGGTTAGCAGGTGGTCTCCTCTGCAGATGTGTTACTGGATAGACTTAAAGTCAAACCTAAACATACTCATTTGTTGTATATAACATTTAACTGTCCACAATGTAAGTCGACAATTTTTTTTTCAAATTTCATACTGGAGTATAGAGACGGTTTTATATTAGCAGTTGTAGAACCGTTTCCTCGTCAGACTTTCTCCCGAACAAATTTGTAGGTTACGTGGAAGCACATGATTTTGCCTGTTTTGTTATCCAGTTTGAATAATTTTGGGGACGAGAACCCACCTTTTGTGATCAGAAAATTCTCTATTGACACGTCTCATCAAACAAAAACACTTCAGTACTTTTATATAGCAGGCTTGGTGCTAAATAAAAATCGCTCGAACACTGATCAGTCGGACAGAGCTTTTCGTGGCCGACATTCATGAGCTTTATCCACTTTCTCCAATTTGGATTTTATGCTTTCTGGGCCGTGGCGGGGTCCGCAAACAAATAAGGTGTTGAGATCTTAACTAGTGTCAGGAAAGTTTGAGATTTGGAAATATCTCTGTGGTGTTCGTGATAGTCCACCTTTGTGTAATTTACACTGGGCTCAGCTGCTTGAGTATTTTCATGGTACAATTGTAAAGCAAATGATTAAAGTGATGAACATTTGTAAAAGTAAACTATTTAATTTATGTAACTTGAGCAGAGGCAATGTGTATCTAAACGAACTCGTTTAATTAGGATTTAATCCGTTTGTGAATCTCGTCTGTAAATATTTTGTTAGTTATGTGAAATTATTAGAAATAAAAGTTCTCATTCCCAATTGCCAAAAAATGACTACATTATTTTGTTAGTTATGTGACTTTGGAATTCAAAGAACAATTATTTTTTTATGTTAACAATTGCGAAGTAAACTACTTATGGACCGTTTTCAATGTAGGAAGATTGGCTCCACGTTTTTCTACTACATATCAAATGGAAGGTAAATTTATTTATTTGCACCTAATGTGTATGTGTCTTTCTAAATTTTGAAACACTTCCTTGAAGTTGTTTTACAATACTGAGAGGGAATTTGGATTTAGAAGTAAACTAAGTCATCTCTTCAGTATGATTTCCTGCTAACGTAACAATTCCAAAAGCTGCCCCTTTCACAATACAAATAAAGATGGCAAAAGAAGAGGGTTTCATTCATCTCTTTGATGTTGATGAGTTTGTGCTTCTGTCGTTTAGATAAGTTGTATAAATTTGTGACTAGCGACGACATGGCTTGATGATGGCAGCTTCAGGTGGAAAAATGGAAATGTCAAGAGGATAAAATTTCGTCACATTAATTAAAATTGTTGATTGACTTTGAAAGATGTATTTGTTCTACAGCAGAATAAAAAGGAAAAATATGCAAAGACGTAACAGTCAAAAATGCATAAAATTTTGCCACAGCATACGTGTTAGTAGTACCTATAATTTATGTGCAAACGCTGTATTTTACTTTCGCAATTTTCGGAACTGCAAGCAAATCTTGCCAATAATATTTGGATATCAAAGAAAGTCTATATGAATTTGTTTTATTGGTTTGATTAATTTGGTTTGTTACTTATTGCATCATCTACCATTGTGTTATACAGAATTTTTCTGTGTTTACGGAAGTCGCGTATTTCATTATGATGCCAGTTATAAATTTATTATTAGGGAAAGCTGGGAATTTCTCCGAGTTGTGTCCTCGACGGTTCTTCTGTTCTGGGTCAAACATCTATGAGGACGAGAACTTTCTCTTGTGATAAAAAATTCTTCATGGACACTTCACATCACAAACCAGCACTTCAATGTTTTGACATAGTTGGTTTGGTGTTTTTTGTCGTTGAGTTAAATTGTGTAAATTTTTGACTAGGGACAAAATAATTGATGATGGGTCCTATCTATATTTGTACATTGTAGATAGGCTCCCTTTTACGACATCTGAATCTGCAACTCTTGTACCACACGACATTAAATCGGCGATTACAAAAAATTGCGCTGATCAATTATTGCGTTGTGTGGCAAAACAAACAATTCAAATTTTTTAGTCACAGTATCGTATCAAACTACACGAACTCAAATATATATTTGAGTGAATACAAAAATCAGTGTTGCCACAAATACATTTGCAACCATATAATGAAAATTAGAAGAGAATCTTGAATGTTTATATTTGTTTGGCACGTTTTCTTTGGTGTTGTAAATGTGTGGATAATGCACTAATCGATTAGATGACTAATAAACCGAAGATGTGATGCACATGGAATGAGAATTATCAGCAGGGTAAAATTTTGTCAGATTAATAAAGATTTTTTCCCGACCTTCAGAAATACATTTGTTCGACAGCAAAATCAAAAGAAGAAAAATTCAACGACCTAGCAATAAATATCTAAATGGCACGCGCATCTTTTATTATTATGTAACTAAAGCCGGTTAAAAGCTTATTAGGGCGAGTTGTAAATGTATTTTCGCTTTGGATAATGTAGTACCAAATGTGAATCATTGTCTTCATAACAAATTATGTAATTTTGTTTCAAATATCTTATTTCATATCACTGTTATGTACCATTTTGTAAAGATACTTGCAATTCTTCAACGATGCTGTATTTGTATTATTTCAACATGGGAATAAAGTCTCACTCCCCAGTAGTCAATGTCACAGTTGGGACGTCACATATTGCCTTGTGGCAGAAAAAAAAACATAAATTTTTACTTCTTGATATTGAATAATGGAATTTATTCATCGATAAGATACAACAACCGAAATTACCAGCAAATTTGTTGGAATATTTAATTCTTTCAAACAAATTGAGATGATCTTGCATCAAAGACGTTGTCATAGTAATTTGGCAGTAATAAATTTAAGAGAGAGAATTCAATTTAGTTTATAATCATATTTAAAAATGGACAGAGGTAATGCAATAAATGTGTAAAATATTTTATATACTGTTAAGCCAAAAGTAAAATTATATCTTTGTCACCCCCGGCATAGTATGTTTTTAGGGACTGATGAGATCGTAAACGGAGTCCTAATAACTCCAGTTGGTATTATACATTGAGCTGCTTATAGGGCGTGCCCTGCTTATATCTTATTTCATATTGACACCTGATTCCCCCCGAATGTTGTTATATTGGTTTTGGTTGTGATTGTTACCCATGTCAGTGTTTTTGTTACAAGAAAGTTTGCCACCATATGACGAATATTGGGCCGAGTTGTGTCGTGTCCTCGACTGCCGAGGGGCCACCAATTGCCAAATTATTTACCTTGGGATCCTCGCATTTTTGGCTTTGGTTTTTAATATACATTCGATGCAAGATACCCTGAAAGTATTATTATTATTATTATTCCAATTAGAGCAGATATACGTAATTGCAATGTAAGCAGTTTTATGTAAAAACGCAAAAATTTAATAAAAGAGTATGTAACTTGTGATATGAATATTCTTCAAAAACAGGTGGCAAACTATATAATCAATTAAGGTATGTAAGAGAAATAAATATGTTAGAAGAAGACCATCGTTTTAGACATTCTACACGTGTCTGAGGTTTGTTCGTGAGCTTCTTACAGCATTGCCATGTAACATAGAAAAATGAAAATCGCTCGGACACTGTTTAGTCGGACAGAGCTTTTCGTAGCCAACATCCACGAACTTTTTCCACTTTCTCTAATTCGGATATTATACTGGCTGGGCCGTGGCCGGGTCCGCAAGCAAATAAGGTGTTGAGATTTTATTTAGGTTTGACAGGAAATTTTGAGATTTGGAAATATCTCTCTGTTGTTAGTGATACTGATACCACAACTTTGTATCAATTTACAATGGGCTGAGATGTTTTGAGTGTTGTCATGATACAATTGTGGAGCAATTGATTAAAATGATGAACATTTTGTAAAAATAAAATACCCAATTTATGTAAGTTAAGCAGTGATTGGAGGCAATGTGTATCTACAGAAACTCGTTTAATTAGAATTTAATCCGGTTGTGAATCTCGTCTGTAAATATTTTGTCAGTTATGTTACTTTGAAATTTAAAGACGCTCGAGATTATTTTCTATGTTAACAACTGCGCCGTAAACTACATATGGACCTTTTTCAATGTAGGTAAATTGGCTCCACGTTTTACTACTACATATCAAATTGAAGGAAGTTGCACCTAAAGTGTGTGCTTTTCTACATTTTTAAAGCTTACTTTCCTTCAATTTTGAAACACTTCCTCGACGATGGCAAAAGAAGAGGATCGGACAACGTTGATACATGAATATTGTTTGGTCCTTCTGATTTTGAGATAATTTGTGTACACTTGTGACTAGCGACGAGATGACTTGATGATAGTTCCAGCTTCAGGAAAAAATGCCAAGAGAATGAAATTTTGTCACATTAACGAAATTTTTTGCTTACCCTTGAAAGATGTATTTGTTCTGCAGCAGAATGAAAAAAAAATATGCAAAGACGTAAGAATAAAAAATCTATAAATTATGAGCGCCGCATACATACATGTTAGTCAGTTATGTGCAAACGCTGCATTTTACTTTCGCAATTTTCAGACATGAAAGCAAATCTCGCCACTAAATAATCTGGATATCTAAAGATAATCTACAGGAATTTTGTGTATATGTTTAATTGATTTGGTTTGTTATCTATTGCATCATCTACCATTGTGTCATACAGAATTTTTCTGCGTTTACGCAGTCGCATATTTCATTATACTATGTTACTATGCCGGTAATAAATTTATTAGGGCAAGCTGAGGTTACTTAATAATCGTCGCTAAATTTGTCGCTTTGGATAATGTAGTTCCAAATGTGAATCATTGTCTTCTTAATATATTATTTAACGCTAAGCGCAAAATCGTTCGGGTGCATCTTCACTGGTTAGTAAATTAAACCAATGAATTATTATGTACTATTTATATAAAGTCGTAGTATTTTATGAAGGTAGGTATTCAAATTCGTTTACATTGTGAAGAGGAAATGCTGATTTCAAATTCTGCATTAGCTTTCATCGTTCGTATAGTCTAAGTTTGCGATACAAACTACACTTAGTTCGTTCAGCCGAGAAACCAGGAGTGACGGTGGCACAAACACTGGGCTCAATTTGTTTTCCCTGTTTTCGGTGTAGGCCACAAATGACAATGATACCATATTTGTGTTTCCTACGTGTATAGATTTTATAATACCTGCCAAAAGTGGTTGGTTTACCAGAAAAAGCTGAACGGTTGCCGGTAAAACTACTATTTGCTGCATTAGCACTTTGGCTTCATTATGATTTTCCGGTTTGCTGAGTAGATCGGTATCTTTTTCAAACTGGCTTACCTTAGTTGTCAAATTAAAAAATGTTTTCACTCACTACGTAGAAAGGGCTCTTGACTTTGCCGGAGGTGAAAGCAGGCTTATGTATATTTAAACGTAAATGCGATAATCATGCTTAATAATTGTCGGGTACAAGCAGATCCCGGCCAACTTTATTTTCATCAACCTTTCTTATCCTCGTCCGCAACGTTAAGGATGGCGCAAGCGCCACCTTACCTCAACAACAAGCAAGACCCAACGTTAACGATGGGCACACACGCCAACTGGTGGTTGGCTTTCGTCTCTTCATCATCCTCGTCACCTCGTGTGAGAGGCACGCGTCCAGAAAGTTCTCTGGACATTGCATCAGCCACCTCGTGTTCACCTTGCTGTTCGGCTTGATGATGATGGAGAA
>VYYJ01004531.1:0-13171 GCA_021029165.1 Cyphoderus albinus
TTAGTCTATCTATTAATCTATTAAATTAATCCAAAAGATTAAGAGTAGGTGCTTTAAGTTCCAAATGCTGAAACCTGGAGATACGGGTACTTAATATCGAATGAAGAAAAACTTAATCAACGAGGCATAGCCCTCACCATTTGTGCGGTTTCTTCTTCGCCTCCCTACAATTTATTACTTCAACTACTGCCTCTTTCTACCTCATCATATCATTTTTTCTACAAAACAACTCCTTGACACGAAAATTCTATTTTCGTCAAGATTGCTTCGTTCAATTCAATACCTTAGACTGCATTCCTCCTGTACCGACTCGTGACCTGGTACCAAATTTCACGCCCTCGGTCATTGCTGGGCAGTACGTGTGCAATAATCTTGACCCATCCAATCCAGGGGGACCCGTGTAGACTCCTTCCACATCCGACATGAGAACCATCAGATCCGCCTTAATTTCCGCTGACAATAACGCTGCAAGACTGTCATTGTCGTTAACTGTTATATCCTGATTGCGAGGAATTAGGAATTGAACACATCCATCAGTAAACATTAACTAAGATAATAAAACTACCCAGTATAAATTTCAGTACATACTCCTTCAAGAGCATCATAAACTTGAGGCGGAGCCGCCACAGCGTCATTTGTATTGACAATTGGAACAATATTCAAGGCAAGAAGCTCGGACATTGTTTGGAAAAGGTGGCGCCTCGTGTATTCATCGGCGAAATCCGCTTTAGTTACCAAAACCTGTGTATAAAGTTTAAAGGAGAGCAAATATGTGAAATAAGTGTAGTAATGACATTCAGTGATACGGACATATTTAATACTGGTATAGATCACGCATGGGTAAAAAATAATAAATAAAATCATAATGTCACCGAGTACTGAGTACGTAAGCAAATATTTCCATTGTTCATAAAGCATGTTTCAGGAGCCAATATCAATGAATTTTACCTGAGCAATACGGACACCGTATTGAGCAAACATAGCTTCATAAAGAGACATCAATCCAGACTGGCCGACCGCGGCTGCCGCACGTGGCTCCAGAACCACTTTGTTCCCCTGGTGAGTTGAACATTATTATTAAAAATAGGTAGACCATAAGAAAACGAAGACTCGATAAAATGAGGTAATAAAAAAATAATAGTTTAATGAAATATAAATGCTGTTTGAAAAGCACTACAGATAAAAATAATCCTTCTTTGCGACTCTCATGAAAAACACCGCATCATTCATACATACCTAAATAATAATGGTAATGTGATTACAGAAATGTTGCAATTATTCTTACAACATCGACTAATCTAATCTAAGCATTTAGGCAGTTTGTGGTAAATCATGCAAATTAAACCGTGAAAGAAGCGCAAGGAGCATAACCAGAAAGCAGAGATAATTTACAACCCTTGGGGAAGGATGAGACAGAGAAACATTCACTCGCTTTGTTTAAATAACTAGCTCAAATATTCTAGGTCATACTAAGCATTATAATATACTTACGCATAATTAATTAAATACCTTTGTCGTTCGACAGAGATGATGTAACGACAAAGATGTAAAGAGTGTTTAAAGAAAAATGAAAGAATTTAGTTGTTACATGTAAGATTTTCTTCTCAATGAAGACAGTGAATGGCAAGATTGAATGGCTATGGTTATTAAACACAGTGAAAATAAAATGTTGATAAGAAAGTTAAAGAAACGAGGGAGTAGATTTGTGGAGAAGTGATTAAGAGAATAGAAGAGAGAGAACTACTCGAAACTGGAATGGTTGGTTGGGCGCAAAGCAAAAACAAGTAAAGTGCTATACTGGGCTCACGTGGACAGAGGGATCCTGGGAATGTAAGGTCTGCCTCATTGACATCGACATTACAAGTTCTTGAGCTAGCTTTTGCTTTCCAAATGCAACAGCTCCACTTGTAACCATGATCATATCATGCCCAGAATTTTGTAGAGATGCCACCTACAAAATTTCCGAATTCAGGAATGACTTTCTTGTCCATTTGGTTTAGTTTAATTATTTTTTATTAATGGAAATCTGAATTTACCTGCTCAACTAACGACGCCACTCGCCCAAGAGCCAAACCGCAGTTATCCTCACGGGTTAAGACGGCGCTCCCAACTTTCACAACAATCCTTCTTGCTCCGGAAAGTTCCGAGCGGGAAGTCAATGGGTTTTTTCCTACTGGACCGAATCCATTGTTTCCATTTGCTCCAACGAGTGGATACTGGATGTCATAACGCACTGATGTGGTAGACACGCTACGGTATCCAATCTGGTGTAAAGTGTAAAATTTGATTTTGTTTAAAATTTTGGTGATAACCTTTTTAGTTTCTCATTAAAATTTAAAAACTATGGATGCTTTTAGTGCAAAAAAAACTTACGTTTCTAATTGGTAGTTTTGGCGTGGAGTAGGGGCGCCTCACCAAACACCTAGTGTTTGGAATTAGCTGAAAGATTGTGGGGATTGCCCGAGATCTCATTTTTCTTCACAATATTTGTACCAAGTAAATATAATTCTTAATTAGTTAAATGAATAAAACTCAGTTACAAAAACTCAAAAAATTTAAAGTTTCCTTCAGGTATATTATAGTGTCTAAAAATTAAAAGGTTGACTTTCAATTTATGAGAACAAAATAGTTTAACGTGCCACGCTCGACACTTATTTTACGACTGATAATTATTTTCTTGGCTGTTTAACACTCGTTCACAACATGGACCAACCTTCTCAGTGTCAGGGCCATCAAGGACTGTCAAAAGTTCACACTAGAAGGTCGCATTTAATGAGCATATTTTGCTTTGTTTAATGTAGCAACCATGTTTGTCATAACTGGCAACCACATTCAACATGTTATGTTATACGTTCTGATTTTTGCGTTTTAACTTGCAACTAACTAATCAAGCCTCATATTGAGTGAGTAAATCTGAAGTTATGGAATCGTGAAAGCAGACACTATATACCTACTTACTCACATTAGGTACAACTACATCAATAGAACTGGATCAGCAAGCTCGGTCATGATTTGATAAATAAGAAGGATTGCCGAGGAGAGGAGACATGAGACAATATGAATATTTATCTATCTATCGATATACATAATGTACAAATAAAATAAATATATTTACAAAAACAAAAATCCACTCACATTTAACTCTGAAACGCATGACTAATACCAACAGTATTTCCACCAGTACAGTTTCATGCAGTTATTCCTGAATCCTTGAGCATTGTCTGTAATTTGGTCGCCGTCGCCGGTATTGGCGGAGGATTTTCAGACGAAATTTGGAACTTTCTTTAGATACGATGGCAGAGATAGAAAAAGGAATATTTTTTCTGACTGCCTTTGCTTTAGCACTCATTTATATGTATGAGCAGAAGATTAAGAACATTCATATCTAATCGAAGTAGGTATTAGCATTTTACAAAATCTGGTTACACTGGGCTCCTTCATGTTTTCTATCGAAACCAAGTTAAATATAGCAAAGTAGCTCCTTGTAGGACAAGTAAACGTTTAGTAGAAGCGTTAAAAGAAGCAACCTAACTTTGACTGCATTGATATGATCCTGGCAGTCTCTTTTTGGGAAAAAGCTTTCCATGAGATGAAAGGTAAACTCGATTCATCGTCACAGAAATAAATTTTCCAAGCTAAAAATAAGGCTAAAAGTAACGTAACGTTCATCATCTTAATAACATATTAAAACAGATTTTTAACATAAATCTTGGTATTTTTTTAAAGAATAAAATGGCCCACCAGTTGTTTTGAATTTGAAAATTAAAAACGCACAGTGAATGAAAACTGTTCCGCGTTACTTATAAAAGTCAAAGTCAAACAAGACAGGTACGTAAGTAGGCTTGACTTCTGGCGTGTTGTTTTCAAGATGTTGACTCATGACATGCGACAATAAATTTAAGAATGAATGAAGAATATTTTTACGACGCAAACTTGTTTAGACATTTACTCCTCCTTCAACGGTTCAACGATGACTCGATGATCCATTGGAGAATGTGGATTTTATTTTCACTGAGACTTGTTTGGTTTGCATATCCTAATGGCGTCAGGAGAACTTCTTTTCGACATAATCTAACATTCATTGAAAACTACTCGAAAAATGTAAATTAATTTGTTTGCATTTCCCCTTGGCCCTTACTACCCGCTGATTCCTTCCCTAACATGGACATTATTGTGCAATGTTCTTCAAAGGAACGTTTTTGTACCTATACAAAGCCTACTTGTCTATTGCAATTAAAACGCTTCAAACGCTTATGCAGATTTCTTCACCTTTTTTCCTGTTATATCTTCGAGGTCATCCACCAGTCACCAACAGCAGCAGCAACACAGGAGACTTTAATTGCTTTGCTATGTAGTAAAATTAGCTTGTAGAAGAAAATCTTCCGTCATTTTCACTGAACCTTGACCGACAAATAATCGATAGGAGGTATTATCTAAAGCCAAGTGCTTGAGAAACATGTAGAGCGTGGATGCAGGCATTTACATTACGATTTGTGTACACGTGAAGATTAAATTGTGTATCGGAGGTGGTATTTGAAAAGTCAGCTATAAATGAGTGACAATACACAAAACCAGCCTCACTTACTGCACCCAACTACTGGCCGTAGTCAGCAAACGAATTTTCGTCACTAATCAATTTAATTTATCGTCAACTTATTCAGCCATTGAACCACTGTTTCATATCTGATGTATTGTATAACGATAATTTGTTGTGTCATTTGGTTGAGTGCATGAATGAAATCTGTTTTGCCTTTCCTCCTCGTCGACTAGAATTCCATTTTAGAGAATTATTATTTTAAGCTTTCCATTGGAACCCATACTAAAATGTATTTATAAAAAGGAGATCTTGACATGTCACCTTAATTTAAACAAAAAACTTGTCATTAATTTCAATGTGGTAGGTAAGATTTTGTTGGTGATGAAATTCGGATTTCAATGATTTTACTGTCCGTATGGACAGTTGCTAGTTGCTTATATGATGATCAGGTTAAAGTTCAAATGGATGTTTCCTGGACCATATTTAATATTTACGCGACTTTGCTCTTCTTGACTTCGTGTTCTCATTGGTTAAGTACACAATGCAGACAGACTTGTGGACATAAAGGTAAAAAAATAATGAATACCAACACCACTCGTTTGCAAATCGCAGGGTTATCATCCACTGTATGACGATCTGCTGAATCACATCGATCAAGAACAGAGCACTGTATTTTCAAATATGATAGACTTCAGATTCAGAACGCCGGACTCATCTTTGCTGATTTATTGAACAATGCACAATTTTCAGTTGATATTGAGAGCTGGCTTCACGTCGTAGGCTGTGATGTTAATATAAACCTTGATTCATTTGTACCTTGTACCTTTTCCATTTTTTGTATTGTATTTATTTATTATCAGTGTATCACGTTTAGAAACCTTGTGCAAGCGGCTCTCGCATGGAATGCGATCCATGATAAAAACAACTTGGAACTTCTGTACCGTAGTTTAAGTAATTTTGTTTTTGTATCAATAGTGCCATATTGCAAAATGTTTTAACTCGCGCAAATCAAGTATTTTTAACGTGTAGGTAATTATCCCTCTACTCTTGACGTAATAAACTCGGATTTTAATATACCGTTTTAAGTTTGTACTAAACATGCACATTTAATACACTCTCTCTGTCGTGGCTGTCCATTATTCTTGTTTTCGATTAACCCATATTATTTATTTATATCCATGGGTGCAAAAGTAATATTTTGTCTCTCTCCTTGTGACGTAAATAAGAATAATTCTCCTTACCAAGGTATGTAACTCAGTAAGTGCTTTTAATTGTTGCCTAACTATCACACGATTGTATTTGGGCCTCCTTTATTCGGTTATAATTTTACTTTCTTTGATATTTGTGTATGTCAAGAAGCTACTTTACTTTAAAAAAAACTACGACAAGAAATTTTCATTGATATTCATGGAACCACGCCTCTTTTTCTTATAACGGCAAATTCATTAGATTAAATACAATGCTAGGCTGATTGAGACTATTCAATAGTTTTGTATTCTAAATAAACATAATCATATTTTCAGCTCATATTTAATACAATGATTCAGCATGCATACCACGCATGCAACACTTAACGCCATCATATTTCGTGGCATCCAAATGTAATGATGTAGTTTATGTTTATGTCATCATGAAATAAGACTCGTGCGTCTACTCAGGCCTTTACTTATACCTCAAAATAAACAACTTGCGTCACGCTTTCCCGTTTTGATCAAAACTGCAAATATTTATACTGTCGTATTTCCTTACTCAAGAAATCGCAACAGTATTGATTCATACTTTTTGGCGGCGTTAAAATTAATCAATTAGAAATCGAAGCAAAAACATATTATGATGAGTTGAATACCTATCTTGAGCTTACGCCACGCCACGTGCTGGATTGGAGGAAAATTAATATAGTATTTACCTCATGATGATGATGAGAACTTTTGATAGCAAATACTGATTAAGCAAGTTCGAAAATAATCAACAAATATGTTATGTCATATCTGAGTGGAAAGTCAATATTTCACTGCCAGTTTGCAATGTTTGTCAGTTGTTGTAATGTGGTATATGAAACATATTTTCTTACTTGCTGAAGTAGGTATGGGCGCTGAAATTACCAAAGTGAAGAAGAATTAGCAATTTGATATTACCACTTCGAGGTTTAAGTGCGTTGATGTGAGCAACCGGTTAACCCAGGTTAATGCTTTATGTATTTGGTCATGATGATTGCTATTGCTGTAAGGGTGACTGGGAACATTTTTTGCCTTCGTTGTTTCAAACATTATCCAGTTTAATAATTGACATTCATGTTGCGCTGTAATTATTTTATAAAAGTCTCATTTCTTCCGCGATTAAATTGAAGGGGCATTATGAAAACAATTTTTTAGCAATACAAGCATTTTATACGTTGCAAAATAAAATTCGTAATAGCGAAAGACGATAACTGAAACAAAAGTGTTGATAAAGCATAAAGCATATCTACATATTTTTTACGAATACAACAACATTTAAAGATAATCATAGGTGGCAGTGTTTTATTTGTAAAGAACAAACTTCCATTTGATCATATGTCTACGCAAGACTACTTGTAACAACTGTGTGATAATATTGCTTCTTAATTTTCTACGGTTTCTGAAATTCTGATGTGTATTTACAAGGCAGGCAATCCCTGGTGCCCTATTGTTACTGTAGCAGAAGTTCTGGTTGATCCATGCGGATTTGTTGCAACACAAAAATAGGTTCCTTGGCGTTCGTTTGTTACTGCAATGATCTGGATCCAACTGGTACTCATTGTCTGTTCTGGTCCTCCACGTACTGTAACGACGACACTGGAATCATCGCCTACAAAACCAAGGGGATACCGGTTTTAACCTCACCATACCAATTGTAGAGAAATGGAAACAATTAGCACTTGATGAGATCTGTTTGAATTTAACCAGCTAAAACTGACTGTCTATAAGAAATGACTTTTTATACTAATGCTTTTCTGTTCTTATAAAATATTTCTTTGGGCACACAACGATTACATATTTTATTATATACTAGCTAGAAGCCGTAAAGCTCTTAATTATACATTATTTAGCTTGATTTCATTTCCATGAAAGAAATATAAGACTTGTAAGTGGAAGAATGTTGATAGACTCGACGCTAGATTTACCTGGCAAAATTTTTGGAGCTGCAGCAGATCCGAATGAGAGGAACTCCCAATGAACAATTGGACCTAACATGTATTTGTGAAATTAATTTAGAACAACTCTATAAACGTATTTATTGATACTCAATTGAAGTGATTTAATTTAGATGTAATAATACTGACTCGGGAACCCTTTCACCTCACAGGATAATGACGCCTCTTCTCCTTCTTGAACAGTAATATTTTCAACTGACGAAGGCATCCAAGGGGCTATGTAAGAAACCAAAATGCTCATAGTCATAAGTCATAACTAAACTACTTTAGTCAAAATCGTACTGCGGCGTTGTCAAGAAGATAAATAAATAATTTTCAAATTGTGAAAGTTTACCCGAAATACAAGGACCCCAAGATGCGATGGATAGTTCAGAATTTAAGTGAGCTGCCTCGCGAAGTTGGCACTCACTGATATACGTCTGATTATTGTTGCCACAAACAAGCCTACGATTGCGACATTCGCAAAGCGCTTCAAGTGGTTCCTTTTTACAGAAATGGAAAACAAATTAATTTCTAATATTTTAACATTACCATGAACACGACTTTAATTGCCTTTAAGGTAACGACCAAATAATCGAGAAAATTGATACAAATAAATATTTCAAGCAAGTTGATTTGTGCGACTTATGTATTTGAAATTTTGACGATTTGTAACCCTGAATAATGCTCACGTTTGGATCCAAGTCTTTCCGTAAAATGCAGGCTAAACCAGTTCCACACATTCCTACCTCGGAATTATAAGACAGATTTTCGATCGATGCATTGTAGCACCTTCTCCACTTCCACAAACCATGCAGCATGAACATCTATCCAATACCTAAAAGGACAATTGTAGGAAGATTTCAATTAAACCAACACCAGTCCTTAGTTATTTTGGGCGATTATGACTTGTAATAAAGCTGAAATTCTGCGCTTTAAAATCAGCTATAAATTTTCACTATATCATAGTGGTAAAGTACTTTAATATTATAGTAGTCCTGACTGTTTCAATTTCAATGACAAATTAATGCATTCAAAATTTCAGTCTGAAATAACTTTTCATATAATAAATTTTCTTACGAATGCTTCATACCAAGCCAGCGTAGCAATTCTTTTCCGGTATATTTTTGCACGTTGCTACATTGCATTCACCACACCCTTCAGGGAGAGGGGTGCTGGTTGGAGGCGTACGTTCCAAACGACTTGGCTGTTGATTTGATCGTGATGACTTCCTCGATTTTGGTGATCTTGTAGTTGATTGCTTCAACTCAGCACTGGTATTACCATCATTGTCAATTATGTTCAGAGCATCTTCAATTTCTGGGGCCAGCGGAGGTGGGTCCGAAGGCTCCTCAATTCGTTGTCTGAGAAGACCTCCTTGTCTTTTCTTCTTCAGTTGTAATGTTCTTGGCTTTGCCTTTGAACGCACTGCTGGTTGTGGGGACGAGGTGTCAGTTTCGAGTTCTAAGGCAAATCCGACTGCAATTACAGTCAGGACGGTGATAAAAATGATGGATATAATTTTAGTCATATTGAAATTTAGATGAACTTAATATTATTGATAAATGATGATGACTGATGTGTTGTCAAAAAGCTGAACTCATGATTCTGTGATGACACAGAAGTCAATGAGATACTAGGTTGAAATGTCAAACTTTCCATCATTTACTAGATCATTTGGCTTCTCTGTACACTGTACACATTTAACCATTTTCATCATCCCTCGTTTTCTGTAGTCTATAACGTGCTATTCAAACAGGACAGAACGGATATAGGAATAAAAATAGACAAAAATCTACATACTATATCTTTCAGTTTCTTCATACATATTTTTTAACAACACATTTTGTCTTTGAATGGTTATACAAACATTATTTTCAGTCTTCACACTGACATCAATATCCTTTCTCTCTGGGGCAATGATTCATTTTCGGTCTATCTTTGACTTTCTGCTTAAAATATATTTTCCTGGAAGAAGGTTGTGAATTGCCTACTTGATGTGAAGTGAAAGATTTGTGTCAAAAATTACAATATGCTTTCACTGCTTCAACTTTATCATAAAAGCCAATAAGTTCCACCTTGCGAGTTGATTGTTTTTATACCGATAGTATTTATCAATAACAATTTTGCATGCAAAAATATGACAGAACGTTTTTGTAAGACATGGAATTCCAAAGAGATAAACATCTTGCGAGTACCTACATTTATACTTAAAAATTGCAACAAATGTGAATGATTCTTCCACAAACTATATGGGCTACAATCATGCTTTGAGTATAATGTGTGTGTAAGTATAGTATTTAATTGATTCTCTTAGGAATGTTGAATGTATTGACTTGCTTCATGAAATACTGAAACATAATTTTACAAAACAAAGTTCAGTGACACAAATACAAATCTTTGACATGAGCTATGAGCATAATAACGCAGTAATGAAGAAATTGCAGCTCAACAAAAAATTAAGTTTGTTCTTTTTGATTAGAAAATCACAACAGTGTACAAAGACCAAAAAAAACTCTTTCTACCGAAAAATTTTAAACTTTGTTTATGACATTTAAATTTTGCGTTCAAAACAGGGTCCCTGAAATTATTTACGAACCATTCTCAACACATTTTGTTTCAAGCAGTGACGAATTCAATAGAAAGTTAAGTTAATGAGATATGCAGGTATGAAAGGAAAAACGATTGACTTCATCTGGTAAAATGGAAAAATATATGCTTGTAAAAAATGGAATTGCACTGAAATATATCGAATGATAAGTCAGTTTAGTTGTGTGCAATGGTCATGAATATTATTTATCACTTTACTCATTTTATACTGAAAAGATATTTTGTATACATTGAGTTTGCTACGTTTTACAAAGAATCTTTCTAAATATGTAGGTCTTTCAGGGTGGTAAGATTAAATTTTTAAACTGATCGTGAGTGAAACTGTGTTTGCAAGGAGTAGTGTTTCAATGAACACTAACTCTAAATCTTACAAAATATAGTTTAGTTTAGTATGACATATGTAATATGTCTGTAGGTTTTTTATAGTTAAATACATGTCAATTGATAAAAGCTTTGGTTGTCCCATTTGATGGTTGTACAAAAGCAATTCTATAAACAACTGAAAGTCCCGAATTCCGAGAAAGTCACTGGATTTAAAAGATAGCTTAGCCGTAGAAGTATAATTATAACGATTGCCCTGCAGCAACAGCTTGTAGAAATATACAAAAACATTATATGTATGTTACACTCACGTATCACGTATAGTAAATAAGATACGACCATTGGTTTTATCAATTTACCATTACCTGAGTTAGCTAATAAAGGATTGTAAGTTCAAAAGCAGATTAACCATTTATTTTTATATCCAAGCAAGGGTTAAGAGTAAGGGAACAAAATAAATATGTTTTTGTTTGTTCTTCATGGAAGGTTGTACGCCTTTTGAAGAAAGACAAAAGTAAGGCAACATTTATCTAACCCTTCTCGGTAGAAAACTTCATGTACATAGTTGAACCGTTGTACATGAACTAGGAGGATGAATTTTTCTACCGAAAGGGTTAGAAAAATGTTGCCTTAGTAGGCATTAAGTCTTCCACGAGGAACAAACAAGAACAGAACTTATATTTTTCATTCGGAATTTAGTTTCAACCACAGTTAGTGAAACAATTTGTAATAGCTCAATCATGGCAATAAATGTAGAGTTGCCAACAGAGGTAAAATACTCAACATAAACGATTTTTATTCACGTCGAATTTTTTCAGATTGTAAAGGTCGCTGATTGATTATGTTTTCTTTTTTATTTCAATAGATGTGGGATATGATTTTCCACAGTGGTAAACTCACTGAATGTGACAAGCTAGTGGTGTCCCAATCTTATCCCTTGTTTGAAGCAGTTTTAAACAAGCATGTTTTTGAACAAAGCCTGCTCAGCCTGTTGCCTAAACTCTTGCCCTATATATCTAAAAACTGTTTCTTACTGACAATTCGATCTCTAAATAAAGTGTTCAAATCAAAAGCGGAAGATATTATTGAATTAGCTCTATCGGGACACACAGAGGATGATGAAGACCAGTCTGGATTGAAAAGACTAATACCCACCACGGTAGTTTGTCACAAATCCAAAGAACGATCGATGTCTCTTCTCTTACAAAATTTGAACAAATACAAAGGGACAGGAACAAGTTTGTTGGGAAGGTCACTGGTCATCTCCATAAGGCCTGAGGATGGGGATGATCCAGAAAATGATGTTCTACTGAAGCAATTACGAAGCCTCAGGGGGAAACTGTTCCAAATCCAAGTCAACGCGAGAGCATCTTCTGTCATGAAGATAAAACAGCAATTGCAGCTTTATTTATCAAAACTTCCGGAACTCAGGCGAGTAGAACTCAATATAGAGATAGATTGCGCAACAAGAAATCACTTTAATATTGAAACAGATATTATGGGTAACAACGTTTGGAGAAGAGAGAAAATTAACTTACCGTTCCTCGAATGTGTTTTAGTATCATCATGGTATATTATATGTGGGGTGCCCAGAAAAAATTTCATTCCACAAGATTTATTTTTTCTCAACTTGTTTCGAGACAATTATGCAATGATCCGAAATTTGAAAATTTCTCATACGATGCTGAATTTTTTTCTTAAGTTTTTATGCCCCATTGCCCCATTTTTATGTCTCACTGAAGCAGATTTTCTTGTTGATGACGAGTTCGAGTTAGAATCGTTAAAAGAATTTCAGTGCCACGGAGTTAAATTAAGAAAATTGACATTACGGTGGAATCCCTTGTACATCGAAGATGAGGATAAAATGAAAGCGAATTTGGAACCCTGTTTACAAGCACACCGGGATTCTCTTACATGTTTACATATTACTATAGTAAAGGATTTCCGGTTCGAGAGATTCGTCGACCTACAGTTAGACCTGCCACATTTGCAGACGATAATCTTAACAAACTCAATGTTCGAATCTACAGCTCCTCTCTTTTCCCTCAAGGCACTAAGAAATATACATTACAATTTAAGGCCTTCTACTAAAGCGAAAATTGACTCCCATTATATTGCTAAAGCATTTGAAGGGCTCCCTCAATTAATCCGTTTTTCTTATCAGCTACATAAAAACGTAACACCAATTTATTCAACGAGAGATAATAATAACGTTTAGATAAAAACGTGTATTCTGCACACTGTAGACGAGAGACTTAAGTGTTAGATCAGTTCAAACCACAAAAGAAAGAGTTAATATCCAAAAATCAAGGAAACAAAAATTATAATGGAAAAATCATTTGTAGCTTTGTAATATTTGTAGTTTTTCTATATAATTTAGTAGCAATAATACCTAATATGTAAAAATACATACAATATTACATTGTATATTAAATCGTTACCGGCCCACTGCTCCCAGGGACCGACTGCTCCCTTAGGAATATTGCTCCCAACCCATACTGCTCCGTAGGTCAACTGCTCCCTAGGGCAACTGCTTCCTAGGGCTATTGCTC
>VYYJ01004532.1:0-13171 GCA_021029165.1 Cyphoderus albinus
ATTTTCCATGCTTAATAATACGAAAAAACAATTGAAACTTAAAGTTTTTTGTGTCTTTTTTATTAATCCATTTTTCAGAGGTCCAACTGCCACTTTATTTTCATTCTACCACTTTTTTACACTCCTTTTTAGTCCACACATAATATGCAAAAATAAGATTTTAGGTTCCCGTTGTGTTGGTTGATTATTGAATCCAACAATCAATTTGCCATTCCAAACAACAAGTCGTTATTCATTAGTTAGGTATTTACATGATCATCATCTTCCATTTCAGTTTTAATTTTCCAGCAGCAGTATCGATTCTTGTCCAAGTCTAAAGAAACAACAGCAAATAACTATTGTTTCATTAAACCACTTTTTATTGTTCATCATCAAAGAAAGCTGAAGCTGATTTGGATTTCGATTACATGATATTTTTTAATTGTTTACACATTGACCACTTTTTAGCGAAGCATTTTTTAGCAGTTGATTTAAGTGACAATTAGATGGGTTCCAAAGGTGGCGATGGTATTGTAAAACTGCGATTAATTAGAGATTTTAAAGATAGAGGGTCGAGGTTGAGAAAAGTCTGTTTGTTGATTTTTGTGCTTTTTTGAAATCACTTGTGAAGGAGGAGACTTGAAAAGACTGAAGTGAATTTAGTGCTTCTTTTTAATTCACCCAAAATAACTCGCTATCTACCAGTGTTATTATTAGAAGAAAAACAACAGTGGGAATATTTACTGAAACTGAATGTGGCTGATGATGATGTTTGGTTGGTGCACTTGACCACTGACTGGTCATTTTAATGTTTGTAAAAGCATAGACCCCACAAACCTATTCTATGTTGTTGTGTTGTTAGTAGTATTTAGTCTCCTATCATCGTATCATCATCCATTCACATCCAATCTCCTCTGTACATTTCTCATCTATACGTTGAAAATCATTTTTAAGGCGTTCGGAACCATTGCAAGGATAGAAGTACACTTGAAAGCAAGAAAAAAGCTACTTTTTTACAAGCACAACGAAGATAAGCACAAGCACGGAGGTTTCGAGTTTCGATAAGCATTTTATAAGCCAGGGAAGTGTGGAACATGAAGAGGATAGGTACGCCTTATATCCTTCAAGCTGGCTTAAATAAACTAACCGTCTAGTTTCTAGTAAGCACCTTCATGTTGATGTTATGTATGTATATCATGCTATTCGCCTAATTTGCATATTATGTATTCATTGTTTAAGTTTTGTATATAGCTTTTGATGAAGAACAAGAGAAGACACAAGAAGAAAGGAAGGCGGTAGTGGTGGTAAGCTATAAGCCCTCACCAAGCATTGGCGCTCGGCTCGCACTCGCTGCTGACGAAGTGACGACGATGACGACGCTGCTGCATGCAACAATAATGCTGGTTTGGTTGGAGTTGGAGGAGTGACTAGTGGCAGTGGAGAATACATTGAGGTTGTCATTATGTAAAACTAGAATGGCCCGTTGTTCAAATGTCAAATATTATGTGAATAGGGGCCAGGGGCCCCCTATTAGGGCCCCAGGGGGACAGACAGGAACAATACTTCACTTCAACAAAGAAACCTATTGTTATTCAGTGCCGTCCCTGCAGTACACTACACTACACAGGGCCTGCAGTATGTAAAATCTCACTTCACTGGAACTGGAAGCTGGACTGCAACTGACTGGAAGCAATGAATTATTTGAATTGGATGGGTGCTTTACTTGACTTACATGAACCTAGTAGAAAGAATATATTTTTGCATTGTTCCAGCATTCTGGAAGCAGCTTATCGAAATTTAAACCAGGTATTTAAAAAGGCAGAGCTAGAGCAGAAGAACATGATATATATATATAACAAAATATATAACAAAATATAACAAAATATATGATATATAACAAAATAACAATGCACATGCACCAAACACAATTTAACAGGGAATATTATTTTTATCATTAAAAATATTGGATTGAAGTAGTAATCCTTTGATGTATGTACATAACCAACCACGCGCATTTACTTTCACCTCAACAGGAGGAGAAAATGCAGAAATTTTAGAAGGGCGGGATCGGTTATATAATGTGTTCCATTATTGTGTTCATAAAAATCCGCCTCCTTTAATTATGAGTCGACATTCGACTGACTGGTCATATTGTCAATTGGTTATCATAAATAAATACAAAGGCGAGTTGAGTTTTTTAGAAGTTAGATTACTTGATCGTTACACAAGAGAAGAGATTCAGTCAGATTCAATTCGGAGCATAAAACGATAAAATAATACATTATGAGTTCGAGTGGGTTGCGATGCATTTTTAATACATTAAATGTATTACATTTTTGTTTGCTTCGTTTAGTTAGTTTTTATTGCAAAATTCCATTTCCACCTCCCGCACAGCACAGGTTGGATAAGTCCAATGTCCAATATATTGTCCACCACACGAATATACAATATCTGAATATCATATAATTTTGCTATGCTATATAATAAACAACTTAACAGCTATTATAAACGTTCAAAACTGGACTGGAGCACAGGATTTAAGTCAGGCCAGGTCAAGTTAGAGAGTCTTTAACTTGAGACTAGAATGATGATGATGATAGTGAATGAATTTTTTAATGAATTGGTAGAATGGTGCTGTTTCTTAAAACACAATAAAAAATTATTTTACCTTCACAAATTATGTATCAAAGCTTGTAAATTAAAATTGAGTATAAATATTGCACTTTAGAGCTGGCATTGACAACTTCACATTCGATTTCGAATGTTGAATGTTTATTTTTAATACGACTTCATTGTCAACTACAATCGCTGATAATTTATATACATATTTATAACTTTCAATTGAATTCCAGTGGTAAATTAAATCGCTCTTAATCCGCTCACCACATCGCTGATCTTTGATGATGACTTTTGTAACAAACAGGAAATGATTTCATAAGAGAAAACTGAGTTTTCAAAACTCTTACAAGTGCGAACATTGTTTGCACGCGATGACAATGTGACAATACAATATGACTATTTTTAAGAGGAAAGGACAGTTAATTTGAAATGAAAAGTAATGGCATCTAGTCATCTGGACCGCAGGATTGAAAAACGCCAGCCTTCTTCATCCTTTCAAAGTCTGCGTATGCATCATAGGTCCTATAATTTAATATCAATGGAGTTATTAAAAGCCTGTATTACAGATTAAATCTGTAATTTTATACATGAAAAGCTTACAGCTTGCCATGAAATGGAAAGTATCTTTAAATTCATTATTATGACTGTTATATTTGTATTTTATAATTTCATACTTGTAGAAATCGGCATAGCGTTGTTTTCTAGGGTTAACATAGAGCAATCGCCAAGCCGTTACACTGCAAACTGACAGCACGAAAGATATGGCCATGTCCCGCTTGAAGCGGCTGACCAAAAATCCGCGCATCTGAGGAGCCGCACTCATCTAAATAATTTCAACCAGATAAAAGTTGTTAGATATCAAGTAGGTAACTTGCAAAAATTGCAATTTACATTTCCTTCCATATTAGAGTCAACTAATTCAAAAGTAATACCAGATACAAAAGAACAGAAGAAGAAACTTACTTTTTATTATTATTGATGGAACGATTCCTTTGACGAAAAACCGGTTGAATTTCTCTGCAGGATCTAAAATTAAAATTAAAGATTTTAATTGTGAATAACTTGAGTTCTAAGCTTTTGAACAATGTTCATTGTTCAGTGATCTTTGATCATATCATTCAATTCAATTTTGAAATTGAACAATCAATCAATTCAACACCATTCGACAGCTCTTGATTTGATCAAGGTGCGTAAATCATAACCTAGTAACGACAAACGAAGAAATAAACAAACGATAAGTAAATTATACTGTTGACCATTAATTCATCAGTTTCCCGTTTCCGAACACAGGTATATGCTTTCGGACTGGTCTCACACCACACCACCTAAATGCGAAATTCGAGTTTGTTGAAATGTTGTTAAATTTTTAATTTTACTTACTTTTAATTTGTGGTTAAAACTGAAGAAGATCCAGATGAGTTTTCTTTCAGTGCAGTTCAGTGAATGTTGGTCGGTCACATGAATATACAGATGGATGAGATGGGATGTGTTGTGCTTTATGTTTATGCTCCGTTTCTTCCTCGATATGCATACAAGGTGTAAGAAGGTGTAGTGTAAGATGTAAGAAGAAGCAAATTGAAATTGAACCAAAATGGCTTCAGGTTCAGATAGAAGGATATGGATAGAAGCATAAAGCTCTCTCCATATTTTGTCGCACGTAGCCCAAATCTTTCAGCAAGGAGATGTTGCTGGCGGATATCTCTTCAACATCGAACTTCATCACGACGCGACGAAATAAACAGTGGGTATTTGGCATTTGCATTGGTATTGAAAAATAAAATTAATTAGTGTTGTTGGTTAGTTAATAATTAATTATTATAACGGTTCATTAAATTGCGATTAGTCTGACAAAAAGATTTCAACGTTATAAATACAACGTAAAGGTAAGCCTTTTACTTTACTTGTTTACTTTCACTTGACGCTGACAGTTTTCACTTGTTGACGGTTTAGGCATTAGGTAATTAATTACAAAAAGTAAAGGCATTTGGTGTTTAGCCTCTTCTTCGACTTTTTCTTTTAAAAGTTCAAAGTTCTGAATGAGTATGTAATAAAAAAGAACCATAACCGTGTATTGAATGACTTCACTTGCAAAACTGCAAAAGGGCATTAAAAAGTAGGATAATTCAATTAGTGAATAGTGAATATTCGTCTGTTTTGTTTAAATATCGACCTTGCAATTGCAGGTTATCTGCAATGTCGGGTTCGGGTTCAATGGGTCGGTCAAGAACATCGATCACAAGTTTAATTTCATCAACAATTATGCCATCTTCCATGGTCTCTTCCACTTCCAATGCAGCAGAAAATATTAGCGTTGCTGAGAGTGAGACAATGGATAACGATAACGGAAGGTTTACCTACACAGATTCATTTTTTGGTAAATTGATTTCATCAATTTGATATGAATTAATCATCACGTTATCGCAAAAGTACCACATCTCATTGTTGAGCTGTTTTATATAGATCGATTTTGGCAAGAAATGTCAGTTTTCGCATTTGAGAGGGCAAAAGAAATTGCGGAAAAAGAAAAGGAACAAGCTTTAAAAAGTCATAATGGTAACACGTGTGCTTCCTCGGGATTCACATGGGTGATTTTAACTACTGCAATGGCTCAACTTGCAATGACGGAAAAGGGTTACATGAATTTAGCATATTTGGCCCCAAAAGCATATTTTATGAGAAAAGATGTAAGTAAAACAATTACACGCAATAATTTGTCTCCCAAAGATTACGTGTTTACTAATTTGGCTTATTTTGTTATGTAGTCAAATCTTAAAACGATGTTGGAATCTGTTCGCCTTGATTTAAAGAAAATTATGGACTCTGGGGCACCATCTTCACCATTCCGACATAAGAACTCCCAAATTGCATCATGCTTAACCGTTTTGATCAATCTGAGACTTGAACAAATGGAATTGTAATTTAAGAATTAAAAAAATCCACGCATTTTCTTAACGTACTTTAAATCCTAAACTTTGTCGTTGTTAGCTATGACCGCCTGTCAGTTTTTGGAACGTCAAAGAATGTGGAAATAGGAGATTTAATATCTGATATAGAAATTATCTACGAGCGATTCAAAGATGAAGTTAATGCCGCTGGAGATTCTGTTTCAATACTGGAAGGAATCCTTAAAATTTTAAAGTATGCCACTTGAATAACCATTCTACATACATAGAACAACATTTTGCCATGCACTTAAATTAAATGCTTCATGAGGTGACTTTCACCAGCTGACCAGCACTTTCACTTTTTGTTTCATAGGTGGGAAAGCGAAATAGTAATTAGTTTATTAAAATCAATTAATATGATGCAATCGTGGGATTATCTAGAAGCAACGATTGCATTACAACAGGCGAACCAGCAAATTCTAGAGTGGACAGAAATTCTTCAGAATCATTCTACGGTGCGTGCGTGTAGCGCGCTTTCACTTTTACAATCCCAATTGGTTACACATGCAGTTGTAATTTGATTCTTGGTACTAATTTTTCTCTACAGACGTTGAGGAAGTCCACATTCTACAATTCACCTCCGAACTATCCTCTTTTGTTTTTATGGATAAAAAAGTTGAAAGGAGCATTGGTTTCAAAATATTCGTTGTATTTCAACGAACTTCTCGCGAAGAATTCCAGTTCTAATTTTGATATGAAATCGTATTGCAGTAAATTACCAACTGATTTTTACGGTCGAATGTTATCCTTCCAGAGAAAATCTGATGCATTATGTGTTAGCATAATTTTTGACGCGAAGGATACAAAGTATCATCCAAACGGATATAACTGCGCTGGGAAGGAAATCAAATCTCCTACTGGCCTAGAGTCATTTCCTGCCATTTTATCTATTCCTATTGTAAGCTTTCTCTATTCTAACCGAATTGAACATTGTTTCCATTCTCGACACTGTGGTGTTGCTAATCGCGTGGTGTGGTTCCTTTGTTTCAGAAACCGCTCGTTCACTGGCCAAATATTGTTATGATTATTAGTGATCGTCTTAGTGAGCTTAATTTGGACAAACTGTTGGGATTTTATGATTCCTCGGTAGGTTATCTAGGATTAAAAAGTGAAAGGTCTACCCTTGCCACTTTATCAAAATCATTCCAGTTCAGTTTTCAGTAAACCCACTAAACACTAAAAGACGCTGTTATTTATTTCAGATGCAAGCCACTTACTTTGTGCAACGCATTGATCCGAGAATGTTTCTTGTGATACTATACGAGTCAAAGAAATCTGAAAAAGACGCGTACACAATCAAATTCATGAATGAAATTACAATGGATCTCAAATGTGGCAGAATATTCTCAGCTTTGAAAACCACCAAATAAATTAAATTTAAATGTCTAAATCTTTAATACTATGTATGTGTACTTTTTAGTAAATAAAACGCCTAAATAATTTTATTAAAATTCATAAATAGTGTAGGATGTTTTATAAGTATCGCATTTGTTATTGGGCGAGTGTATATGAATGTTTCTGTTTGAATAATAACTCATACTAAATGGAGACGGCAAGCGAACTACAAAAGCAATTAATCACGCTACGCAATTGACATTTAAAAAAAAATGAAATGCCAAAATTTAAATTCAGGAAGCATAAACAGCGGGTTTGCAAATCCGCTTAAGTTAATAACTTGAATAATATAATGTATACCCACATGTTTTAAGTATGTATATAATTTAATTTTGTTGCAGGTTGATTTGTTTGGCCTGAGACCAAACATTCAAAATGAACGAAGGTGCGCCTCCACTATCCTCACTACGGCACTTTCCGAGAATTCCCAGAGCAGGGGAAATTACAGTTGCCGAGTCCCACTCTGAAATCCACACCCAACCATCACAACTTTCAAACCCTAGTACTGGGAGAGGATTTTATCCGCAGATTGATGAGTATCATGCTGTTGACGGACACCAATTAAAGGCCAATCTTCCTTTTAAAATTCCATCCGTAAAATTGGCCAGCAATAGGAAGTCTTTACTAATTGAAAGAAATGAAACTGTTTCGAAGACATTATGGGATGCATGGTACAAATTACAAAATATTACTCAACTTCAGCAAAACATTAAGGGAAACGTGACCTTGTCTCATGCTTGCTATGTCCTGATACTTGCAGGTGGGAAGATGGAATCAAAGGAGTGAACCGCAGCTTGGCAGAGGCTGAAGCTTCGAGGGAATTAGGCAGTACTTCAAGGGTTATGATTAAAATTGCTGGTGGTGCCACTAATCTCTGTGTTCAACTGCTTACTGTGCCTTCCAGGTTTTTTACCTTTCTCTTTCCACATTTGGAGGTAAATTGTTTTATAATTAAGACAATGCGAAATGCTAATGCTTAATTTGAAGTGAAAATAATTTGATTAAACTTTTATTTCAAAGTTAAAAGTGGAAGAATTAAATGAAAAATTCTCCCGTGTAAGGAGATGGAAAGAATCTTGGGTGCGAGCGATTGCCTGGAACCCTTCATTTTCTTTCTTAGCTGTTGCTTTAGATGATGACAGCGTTAGATGTTCTATTGTAGGAAAAGATTCTATCTCAATGCTGCGATGTCAAGAACAGCAAAATGTCAGTTGTCTTTCTTGGAGGTACATACGTATGATCAACCGATTTCCTTTAAATTGTTTAATATGTATGTGAAGTTTGACACATCTTTCACTGAAGGTTAAATTGTTATTATGCAGACCTTACATTAAAGCCGACTTAGCTGTTGGCTGTGCAGACTGTATTGTAATCTGGCATCTCACGTCTTCTGCCACAATGAGGGCAGGCAGAGATAAAACGACGATAATAAAGGCTCCGGGACATGGACCAGTAAATTGTGTTCAATATGCAAACGATGTAAGTGAATTGAAAGAGATTTAAGTTTTGCTTTCTCTTTTAACTTGTAATCCGCTAACGACTTTCCCTTGCTTGTTTTCTCTAGGGATACTTTTTGCTTTCATCATCTTCCTATGACACATCTGTTTATCTTTGGGATGCATGTATGTGGAGCAATGCGCCGCTGAGAAGAATTGGTGGAGGTGGAATACCTTTAGCCTTGTGGGCACCCAAATGTGACCGAATTGTGGCTGCGAGTCCATCTGAGACTTTCTGGTATTCACAATTTCTCTTGTCTTCGAAATAATGATTTTTAAAGCATTTATTTACTCAATCATACAATTAAAAATCGATTTCAGGATATGGGAAAATAAGAACAAATGGGCTGGCAAACGCTGGTCTACTCCAAAAACGAGGATTGAAGCTGCATGTTGGGATCCTACTGGAACAACTTTAATTTTTGCCACCGGTGGAATCATTTATGGAATGTTTTTTAAATTGTCTCCTGTAGATCGATTCGTTGCTCAGACAGATTCGATTGTTAAATCCATTTTTAACATTGAAGAATGTCACGTTTTTGACGAAGATGAAAATTTGGAGTACAAGTAAGAATTAACGAACTATATTTTGGTTACTTGTGGACTTTAAAGAATTAAGTCTAAATTTCAATTGTCAGGGTTGGTGGTAAAGTCACCCACCTGGAGATGGACAGAAATGGTCATCGTGTAGCAGTTATGTTTGAAGATTCAGAGGTGATTGCTTTGTTCAGAGTACTTCCACGTAAAGGAAAAATAGTACTGACTCCGTTGGGTTTCTTAAGAGGTCATCCAGATGAATGCCCTTTGGCAATGACATTTCAAAAGAACTTTACAGATGGAGCACTTTTGACTGTGGTAAGTCAGTATTTATAACGAGACGCCATTATTGCACCTAATTTTCCGTAGCAATACGTGCTCCAATTTTAGATGTATTTCTAAGAAGGAACATTTTTGTTGGTATTATGTAGGCGTGGAGCTCCGGTCGTATTCAGTACTTTCCTATGATTTTCGCTCTTCCAAAGACCAATAGAAACTTGCTGCATGAAAATCACTACAGAACTCAACAAGTCCTTGGTGGACAACCTTCACATTTCGCCACAGCAGGATTTGTCTCTCCAAAGATGACCGTATCTGGTATGGAACCTGGAACATCAAGAGCTTCCGACATTTTCGTTCAGCAGGAACAAACATCCCCCAGTCGTCTCTATTCCCTTTTTACCGCATCAAAAACAAAATCAGACTGAAATTTCCTCATGCATAAGTAATTATGCACTGAATACTGAACCAATTTGTGATAAGCAATTATTTAATTGCAGAAGTTGGAAGTTGAAATAACGCTTTATGAAGAAGGGGGGATGAAAAGTAATTACCTAATTCTTGTATGACTTTGCCAATATGTGCTTTTTGTAAAAGTTTGAGCAGTTAATGCATACATATTACATATTGCAATTATTTATAATTACAATTACAATTTTCTTTGTGTCTAAATAATATTTCATGTTTTTAACAATTGATTGAAATTGAAAATCACAGACAAATTGGCAGTCATGTCACAAATTAATAGTTTAATGATTTTATAAGGTTTGTCTTAACACGTATGAATTCCTTGGATTATATAAACCCTTGTGTGGTAGATAACAAATAAAACTTTTTCTTTCTTTAGCAAAAGAACAAAGAATGTGTTAAAAAATCATTGTTTGAATTCGGTACACGGATTAATTGTCATCATCGTTTCTCATGTCAATTTATTTGTTTGACAGTGTTACATCATGAACTTACATAAACCACATTACATAAATCATTATTACATCCATCCAAACTTAATACGTAATGTAATGTAAATTTAAAACTTGAAAATAATGCACGGCCGTGCGGCCCACGTCACCGATGAAGCATCGTTGAACCATGATAATTAATCATGATTCATGATCATGATGAGAAACAAGTGTCTAGCGCAAAGCCCCAAGGCCAAAAGGCAGAAAGGTACATAAAAACAGGGAAAGATCGTTCCTGTGTGGTGGTGAAAGTAAAATTGACAAATTGCAGGCAAAGCAAAGTTGATCCGATCCGGTCGGGCAGCAGCAGCTGTGTAAGCGTGCTGACGTTTACACACTGATTGTGAGCTCATGCTCATAGACAGCTCAAAAGTCAGAAAGACTGACAGAATGACAGTATAAGAAATCATTCCAAATCCAAAACTATTAAGCGAAAGCTCGGCGAAGTGAAAGTAAATATATCTTTATCAAGATAAACACTAAATATGTACTACATTGACACCTTGTGATTTGGCATTGACTCATTCTTGAATTTTGCTACATTGTATGTATCGAAACGCTGGGGACCAATTTGTTCTGCTTTCACTTTGAACCTGAACCGCAAAGTTAGCAAGTCTCGGTTCAACAATTCCTTTCATGGAATCCTGTGCAATATATGGACTTGAAACTCAGGTAATCTAGATCATAGGAAGGAAGTGAAAGTGGAATAGGGTTTTCTTAAAACACTTAATACCTCATGCATAAAAGTAGAGACTATAAATTATCATTATTATCAGTAAAAGTGAAACTTTTTATTTTTATTTCAGGGCCGGGCAATTTGCTCCCAGGCTGGAGAACAAGAAATTGTTCGATTTTTTGTAGGGACACTTTCTCCAAGGTCAGAAGGTCAAATTCATCAACTTGATTTTTCCGATGAGACAAATCAGATTACCCGAAAAATCTTTAAGCTAAAAGTCGGAGAGGTGTGGCAGGTCCAGTGCAGTCCATGGGCGCATGATCTCCTGGGAATTTGCTACAATGAAATTAAAGGTATTTACATGTAATTTAAATGCGCTACCACATTTAATGTTCAAAAGCGAAGAAAGTAAAAGAAGCGAAGTGGAACGGTCGAGTTTATCTAATGTTGTGTTACGATGTTCACAGAAACTTCTTCTCAGATGAAATGCGGTGTGTGGAAAGTACCGGATTCCGATTCGCCGGAAGTAACTCATCATCAGCAAGATCTGATTCTTCAGTGGAAATTCGACGACCAGCATGAACAGAATTTCAAGGATAACTGTCAATGTATAGACTGGCATCCCTCCAAGACTGGAAGAATAGCAACAATTTATTCCACTCAATTTTTCGTGTGGGATGTGGAAGTGGGAGAGCCCAAACTCGTAACATCTTGTAAGTCCGAATCCGACTTGTATATGGGGAAATGGAACCCACATTTAGATGGGAATCAGTTAACCACAGTAGCGACGACTTCAGTCACCGGGTTTGACATGAGAAGCATGAAACAATCTTGGAACATTCCTCTGGCCCATAAGTTTCAAGTGAGGGATGTTGACTTCAATCCTAACAAACAGTATTACATGGCGTCATGTGGAGATGATTGTGCCGTTAGATTCTGGGATGTTAGAAATCACAAGGAGCCTTTGAAGGACATTAAAGCTCACTCTCACTGGTTAGTATTTGTAAGAGTTATGCAACAGCAGTCATGCTGGTGAATCTATTCACTTTAAAATCTGTGCAATTTGACAGGGTGTGGAGAGTGCGTTATAACAACTTTCACGACCAGCTTCTCCTTACGGCAGGAAGTGATTCTCGGGTACTTTTACACTCCCTGCCAACTATATCCTCCGAACCAAAAGGACACGCGGTTCTTAGTGACGGCGAAGAAAACGAAATTTCTACCCAACCGTATGTCCAATAAGTGTTCATTAAACTAAATATTGTATCTTAATTGTTATTTAATAAAGAACTTATTTTTGTTAATTTGTGCTTTCCCAGACTCCAAGAAGGAATCCTTGCAAAATATGAAGAGCATGAGGATGCCGTGTATGCAGTAGAATGGTCAACTTTTGATCCCTGGGTTTTTGCCTCTCTGAGCTACGACGGCAGATTAGTGATAAACAGAGTACCCAAATCGTTTAAATACAAGATACTCCTATAAAACGTTTATTTATTTATAGGAAAATGTGTGTAATGAATATGATTTTCTATTTTGTCAAAGTGAAAAGTGGGGTTTACATATTTTAATCACATGTCAAAGGTTTTAAATTTTCAAGATTGATTTTACTGCAAATTTTCAAAATAGAAGAAAATAATGGCGAAGTGTAGTTATCAATATCATATAATTACATACAATAATAATGATTATTATTAAAAAGAGTTTTCTTTGACCGTTTACTACCAGCTCGTAGAACTGGAAATCTAATTATGTATAATATACATTGTATATTAGTAACTCGTGTGATTCAGCAGCGTTTCTTAATAGATCACACGTTGAAAAAGCATTTTACATTTTTACGTACTTCACAGATATTTTCAAAACATATACATAACATAATTATGCGAATTGGTTGTTAAACCTCTCATATATTATCTATATCATCCTCACTCGACTCCTCATCTGACTTTTCATCGAACTCGATGTCATCATCCATACCCTCGTCAACGAATGTGACGGTCTCTGAAATCTTAACGGATTCTGGGAATTCGCCATAAGACTTGAGATTTCTGGCTTCATCTGGTGTTGGTTAGGAAGACGTTGAAGTCGTTTCATGATTTCCAGTGGGAAGGTATATTTTTTCATGTAAAACAAAAACAAAACACAAACATCATTAGAAGTTGATCGTAGAAGACATTTTTGAATCTCACCATTCTAAATAAAAACCATTTTGAATTTTTAAGTAAATGTTAATTTTTCTTTCCATTAAGAATGGGTAGTAAAGAGGTAAAACTTGAAAATTTTTAT
>VYYJ01004533.1:0-13170 GCA_021029165.1 Cyphoderus albinus
CTTTACCTTTACCTGCTCACCTCTGGTCTCAATGGTCCGCTTTGTCACAACTTCCACCGGGTATCCTGGGTCAACCTCCCCCGCATCCGTCTCATCTTCAACAGGGTGGACCACCTCAAGGACCACCGCCAGGACAATCTCATTCCTTAGGAAGTCCCACCGGGCCACCCGGTGGTAACGGCGGTGGCAGTAACGCCAGAAGTCCAATCAACTTAAGGTATAGTCCGTATCCATCGCCAGCTTCAACGAAAGCCGCTTCCACCTCGCCGAACGCAGGGTCCATTCCACCTAATATGATGAATGACTCTGTCAGTGTCTCAATGGGATTAGGTGCGAATCGCTCGTAGTAGTTATTAATAATAAAAATCTCTCTATTTCTGTCTAATCATTATTTTAACAGTGCATTTTCAATTGATGAGATTTACAAACGGCGCACTTTAAAATTGGAGCAGGAGCAGGACAATCGATCTTTCTGACCTCTCTAACTTTTTAAATGAGAATGAAACAAAACCGTTGATTCCGAATTCCTTGTTTGAGCGACCAAACAAAACCAGTCATTTTTTCTTTAGGATCATAAAATGATAGAGTGTAATTAGCTACTACTTACAGACATAGGGTTTTAAAAGTTAAATAAAAATGTACGTTTAATATTTTATAGGCTTTAAATAGTATAGTTCCACATGGGGTAAAGATAGAATTTAAAATTTGCCGACAAGATTTATAGCTTTTTCCTTAAAAACAAGAAGAACAGTATTCAGCGCTTCATTACGTACATTACATTAATCAGTTCGCGTCGATATTGAAAAGGTGAGTTGAATTTAGACATCGTCACCGTCGACACCTCCATTCTGAGGAAAATTTATTGAACTTGCAAAACATCTGTAACCCTAATCCTGAGTGAAGTCGAAGTACGGCGGCCCGGTCCACCAAAATAATTTATTCGTAACGTTATTATTTTTTGTGATCGATATCCTATTAGAATTTAGACACAGAGGCGTTTTTATACATATGTAATAAGTAATATTTAATAACAATGCTCCATTAAAAGTTCCATATAAAATAAATTACATTATAATTATAATAGACTACTATTACACTATTATACGGCCCGGTCCACCAAAATAATTTATTCGTAACGTTATTATTTTTTGTGATCGATATCCTATTAGAATTTAGACACAGAGGCGTTTTTATACATATGTAATAAGTAATACTTAATAACAATGCTCCATTAAAAGTTCCATATAAAATAAATTACATTATAATTATAATAGACTACTATTACACTATTATGCCAACCTTCAATTTTTTAGTAAGTTTGGTAGATTTTGTTCGGAGAAGTGTCGTCGGAAAATAAATATTACGAATTTGTATAGTTCGAGTAAGTAATAAGTAGGTAATAAATAAGTATCTCACGTAGGGATTTTTCTTGAGAGTGTAAAATACTTGAAAAAATATGCGCGCAGCATAAATCTGCGCACACTTAAAATGGACGCATGAACGAGTACGAAAATTGTCCTGCAAGTTATATTGTAGCCTAAGCCTGTAACTGCTTACTGAAAACGCTAAAAAGAACAGAAAAGCATTATTTATTATTATTGTTAGTTTTCATTCTTATTGATTGCTACACTTCTTATGGATAAAGTCGCATTTTGAGTTTTCGACTCTGTATCGACATCACTCATCCATTAAAGATGCACGTCATGTGTTGCAATTTGCAAATTGCAATATGATTATTCTTCGTTACGTTACCATCCGGAGCAGCCCGTGAGCAAATTGATGAATTGATAAGCTGTCTTGTTATAAGATGTGCGTACGTGGAGGCTTGTCACATGTGATTGAATTGAAGTGAGGTGAGCAACCACTTGACTATGTAGTAAAAGCCAGAGGTTACCTTAAAAATGCTGTAACGGTAACGGCAACATCACAACACTATGGGCAGTGAGTGAGTAGGGTATGTATTTTTATTTGTGATTATCGTAATTTTAATAATATGACGTTATAAGTTGATGTGAATAATTACTAGATTCGTTGGCGGAAAGGTTGATGTTGTTGATGGTTATTGATATTTGTGTCAATTTTCGGCGGGCGTGCGGAGGATTTCATTTTGGATTGTGATTTGTACCTTCATCATAAAATGGTTATAATACGATATGATCATATTAAATGTCCCTATAATTTAATTTAAATCAATGCTTATGCATATGTATGTAATGTAGTAACAACGATGTCCTTTAAATTGTCAGAGTGTCGAGTGTAGAGATAAGATGATATATTCTGAAAATATAGACATAATAATTATCATCATTATTATTATTCATAGAGAACTATGTAATTTAAATAAAGTATATTTATATGTAATTAAAAGGTTGTCTTTATTACGGATTCTTTACATTATTATAATTAATTACGGTCTATATTGTACATTAATAACATATTACCTATTAGCACTAAGTTGTATAATATTTTAGCTTTATATAGAGATTCAGACAGTTAAATTGAGAAAATGTATGTTGAAAAAGTTATAATATAATTCTTATTACTATTAAAAATAATATCATGTTACCAATGCAAACCCCGCAATAGTAAGCCGGGGTTTTATTTTGAAACGTTCAAAATATTACAATAAAAATGCGTTCTGAACGAAATCAAATTTTTGTTTTGTATTCTTGATTTTCGACATTTATTTTTTCATACTGTGAAGTAGAACAGGTCACATCACAGCCACATCCAAAGCCACAGATGCATGCATACACACAAATTACAAATATTTTCCCAATACATTTAAATAAATAAATATAAAATAACCCAAAAATACCTCATATCACAAACCAAACCAAAACCAACCCATGAATGAGGTAAAAAATTGGGCGGTGGGATTCATTTCATGTCAACTTGCTTGTTAGACTTGTCATCTTGTTTGATGCGGGTCGTAAAATTTCTCTTGTTGAGTGTCACACATTCCATTCATCTATCGACCATAAAATACTTTAATTTCTTGCAGACGGATACACTTTACGCAAATCATTTCTAATAAATACTCACATTACTACATACAATGAAATTTTTTATTGTGTTTGGAAGATTTGCTCAGAAAGTCAGAACAAAATAGAATACAAGTGTGTAAAATAACTGTAAACCAATAGAAAATATAGGTTTTTTGATAACCAACCAAAATAATAAAAAAATCTACTGCCACTTTTCTCCATATAAATTGAATCCGACTCCCAGATGACAGTTGAATTGAATGCGCTTAAATGCGTACAGTTGACAAAGAAGAAAGAGAATAAAAAACTGAAAATTGTTTGTCATTGTAAACACTGTAAATCGAATTTGTTGTGGACACGTTGGAGAGAATAAGAAATGCAGAAGTGAACAGGGAGGCATTAAAGTAAAAAGTGGAATCCATTATAATAGCAATAAGATTACATATCATATCACCATCATCAAACTATTATTATTATCATCTTATCACATATTCATGTAAAGGATCATTGAACAAGAAAAGGAGACAAAAAGAGAGAGAAAAAAGAAGGGAAAACCTGAAGGAATGCTGTGACCCATCCCAGCCTGTGTGACGCCTCCAGTTTTCTCTCTTTGCGTTTTTATGTACAATCACAATGATACGAAACGATACTACTAACGAAAATTGTCATGTCTTTTACAACATTTTTTTTTGTCGTCCCTCTGTCTCTTTTTCTCTTTCTTACCAAAGCAAAGAGTTTTCCGCTTCTTCCCTCTCTCTCATCATTTTCGAATTTCAGTTTTAATATAAAAAATCCACTGATATAGAAATAGGACTGCTGAGAGTAACATTAGACATGGTACACATAGAGCAGGCAGAAAAAGCAACAAAATCGAAAGAGTTGCTTACACACATACAATATACATATAAACAGCAGCGCATCCGCGCACCAGAGCAATAACTAACCCTACCGAATTCCCTATCTTTAATCGCATCTTTACCAGTTCACCCCGCAGGACGTCGTTTATTCCTTATAACTGGTCGTCGTCGAACGCGTATTGTAAAAATAAATGCGTTTCCCTGCTCCTGCTAACTTTTCCCCGATGCATTTCATTTTCAGAGAGTCTCAACACTCCGACTTACCAAAACTCTGTTTGACGAAGACAGAAATGAAAAATAAGTGGAAAAACTGTGTATATTAGATTGTGTCCAAAAATGCTGTTTTTCCTACCAACAAAACACGTACAATGTACATAACGAAATGTATTTACGAGAACATGGCTTTTTTGCTATGTTGGCGAGGTTGTTGATTATGACGATAATAATAATAGTAATAGTAATAATAATAAGCTGCTGCACTTCTAAATATATTATTCCACGACGAACGCAACGAACGTTCCGATGCATGCCATGCGATGCCACACTCACCACACCACAGCAATCTCAATCTGAATGCTTCTGGGTAGACAGACAGGCAGATACGTGATTTGCATACTTTTCACATTTTCCCCATGACTTTTATTATCTGGCCACATCAACTTCTGCATCAACGAGAGAATCCTTCAACTAAATTTTGAGTTAAATTTATAAGACTTTTTTAGGCTCGTTCGTTTCTTTTCCTACGTCATCGTCATCTACAGAACGGAAAAGAAGCTAGAAAGCTTAAGATGTTTAGGTAAATCATGTTAACAATAATAAAATAATAATAATAATCGTACGAGTTGAAAAGAAAAGAAACATTCCGAAAAATCATGTATAAAATGCTGATGATTTGATGAAAAACTGCTTCAGTCAAAAAAACTAATGCACTTTGTAAAAATAAAAATTGAATTCTCCTGTTCCAATTTCTTCAGGTCTCAATCCTGTTCAGAAATGGTTCATCTAATTTTCTAACTCGCCACCATCAATTTGAAAATTTACTAACTAATCTGCATGCATCAGGTGTTGCAAAGAAATTTACCCAAATTTGAAGTCGGTGAGGTGAGATGAACGCAGAAGAGTGAGAAAAGTGGAGAGAGAGAAAAAGAATAAAAAAGAAGCAAATTAAAAAGAGGGAAAGGGCCAGTTTTCGGGGTTATTTGGGCAAAAAATCGTGAACAACTCTCGGCAGCTAAAATTACAGGGCAATAAATAGAAAAAAGAGTCGTTTAGAAGCAAGTCAGTTATCTGCCATTAGACACACAAAAGCAGTTTTCTGGTGTTGATGATGTGATGTGACTCTTCTACAGATTGACTGCCTGCACTTTTACCCCTGCAACAACATCAATCTTTTAACTCCCGAGTTTTCACGATGAATTTAGAACAGCCAGCTTTTCAATAATAAAAGCATAGTTGCCGACGCCAACTTTATACGTAACTCCAAAGCAAAGCGGAATGAATATTCTCTTGAATTGATCGAGCACCATTTTTATTTAAAAGATGATTTTTAAAACCTAATTTTTAGATCCACTCAAAATTAAAATTCCCTTTTGTCGGACTTCAAGACTGCTCGGTGAAAATTGATTTCAGTCACAGAAGACGATGGCGTTTAATTTTTAAGATTGTTGCGACCTGAGATATTCTTGAATCACGGCACGACACAATTTTCATTGTAAGTCGCCTCACGTTAGTTGCATAATGCATAATACAAAAGCTTTTAAAACTTTTAACTACCTGCCTTAAAGAAAAGTGACATTGACACTGCAACTCAACGGATTTGTTAAATACTTTTTATTATATGACAATGAATTTGAGAACATAATAATAATAGTAATGCTGAAAAAATAATTCCATGCAAAGCAACGAACAATTAGTATTTATGTAATGTCTCCGGGCGGAGTTCTCACTTTGAAAATGAAGAGAAAAAATAAATGATTCTTTCCTCTATTTGCTTATAATCATTGAGCTGCGTATGTGACCACCTAGAATTAAGTACCAAGTGCAAGCTAAGCAAGCTCTTCTGAGCATATTATTAAACCCAAAAAGTGTAACCTTTCCTGTCAAAGGGGCATACTTGAGACTATCTTGGCCTGACTCTGCAGTACTTGAAAACAGAAATCAGTGCTTATCATATCATGTAACAAGAGATTTTTGGTAGAGGCATAAAATAACATAGCGTAACATGCGCCTTACAAAGATGCCGACAGAATCAACTCAACACATAATTTGTAGCAACAACAATCAACAAAGTTTCATTGCCCCGCTCTTGGCTCTTTCACCGCTCGCAATCGCAAACTCTTCCACTCCATGTCACTGGCGTTAAATTCAGAAAGGCAAAATTCACACAAAGAGAATCCCTCTGACATCCAGTTATAACAACATGTAACAATCATTATAATAAAAGTTGACGAGAGAACACACAAAGGAAAGAAAGAAAAGCTTTTCTCTTATTTACAAATACAAACATAATAATTATTACAAAACATTGTTAGATGCGGCTAAATAATTTCAACCACTGCACTGTAATAAAAAATACTACTTATAAAAATGTGTGTGATGTGTGTATTAATCTGTAGTGACAATGTGCATAAAAAAGGGAGAGAGTTCATTCTAATCAAAATATTGTTTTCACACCGGTCATATTCTTAAGATGGATGGTCACGATGCTAAAAGTGATGGCGATGATGATATTGATGATACATGCAGATATTATCTTTTTCTATTTTGCCGACTGCTGCGGCTGCCTGCCTGCCTGCCCGAACTACCATAAAACTTTTAGGGCTGCTTTCTGCTGCCGTATCAAGATGATTATTGAGGATGATGCGAAATCGGCTCCAAATGTCGATTGAGATGATAAAACGAGAGAAAAACAGTTTTTTACTATCAAATTTTTCAGAACAGAGCCAAGACGTTTACCATAAAAACTCTTGTTTCGTTTCAATAAAATGACTCTGGTTGGTAGTATCTTCTTTTTCTCTGAGCGCAGACCGTTTACTTCGCAGCTAATCTTTCCGTTTCAAAGAAAGCATTTACAAACTAAAGTTGATTTCATGCCGTCGATATTATTATCCTTTAGTGGAATAATATTGTAATAATGTCGATGAATCTCACATGATGACGACGATGATTGCATTGCTTGTAATATGTATTCATCACACGGAGAAACTCATTTCCACTCACACTCAATTTACCTTGAGCTCACAAAGTGTCGGCATAAATTCTTATGCATGAGCAGAGAGAGAAGCTTCTCTCAGAAGAGTGTATCTGTCTACTGTGTGTACACACATCACATAAAGCTCTCCATACATTTAATAGTGTAATGACGGTGTTGTATAATAAATACGTGCTTCCCACTTTTTATGCGCACAGCGCCACCGAAGATAATATAAAATAATACAATGTAATATTGCTCTGCTTTTTTCTCCCTATCAGAAAGTGGTATCTTTTCAAATTGTGCCTGTTTACGTTTTTACTTCTTTTACAAAAGATAAAATGCCGCTGCTGCTGTTCCAGTTCCAGTCTTGTTTGCTTCTGCTTAAGAACTCAAGTGGATACGAAGCCACCAAGACCAAAGTTTCCCTGACTGAGGTGGATGTGGATAGATAATGTGAATGAATGCAATAAGAAATTATATCATAATGATGTGAAAAAATGGCCAGAAGCTTGAATTACTTTTCTCCGCTCCGTTGGTGTTTTTTCACTCAGCTCATTTGAAATTTCACCAACGCCAGCAATATCCATACGTTTTCATGCCAATATGTCATCAATTTATATAGTCAGCACCACCACCAGCAGCAGAATTCAGCAACGGGCCGGTTGGGTCGTTCGGTTCAATTTTTTAAAAAATCCTTTGCCCGAATGGCTTTGATCCACTTTATGTGTTGAGGTTATGCGATGCAATTGTCGTAAACGCTAACCTCCGAGGAAAATCATGATCTGCTTTTTATTAAATTGCTCCAGGTTAGTTTTTCTCTACTTATGCAGCCCTGACTTGGTTGAAAACCCACTGACCCCCGTCATCACTAACACTTTACCTCACACGCTTTTAGCTCAGGTAGTTATGTTATACTTATCATTAAATATGATGCACACATTTTTTTCGTGCTTTACTTAATAGTAAGGAGAAAAATTATTATAATCTTAAATTGCAGGAAATTACTTTTGGTGCAAAAGTGTGGAGTACATTTTTTCCACTGCTTCATTTCACCCGTCCACAGGAAAGCGTAGCAAAATTTATATGCGCAACTAAACTTTCGTCCACTTTGCAGGTTCTTAAAAATGCACGACTTTCTGCGGTGAGGTAAAGGTCCGTGGTGGAGTGAATTAATTTATGATTTACGGTGGCGCACAAACATGTTGCTAATGCTAATAATTTTATATTCTGATACATACTCGGAACCTTACTCGCCAGTTAGTTTTTCATTATAGATTGCTACCTCATAATTCACTCACGGAGCACAAAGTTCACCTTATCAAGTTTAACTGCGAAGTAATCAAGATGATGGTGTCTACGACCATCGACAATGGACAATGCAGATGAAATGAGATGGGATGGTGGCGGCTCTCTATAAAGACGAAGACGATTTTATATGCGGCGTTATAATCAATCCCCCTTTTTTCTTACGCGATGGTTATCTGATACAAAAGCGCACCGAAAATATAATAATAACACGGGAATATCAGTGAATCATCTCTTTCCTGCCCAGTGCACGAAGCGACCATTAAAAACTGCAAAACGGAGTCAATCTCGACTAGATAAGTCATAATTTTTTCTCTTTGTAGTCTTTCTCGTTAATCCTAATCATATCGTCATTTTTGAACAATGAGCCAGATTTTTTCCAACCCACGAACATGATTTCACAAGATCAAAAGGGGTAATTATGGAACAAGCCTGCCCTGTTTTCGCATTTGCATTACTACTACGTACTTCTGTCAGTGGCTATTAATTTTGACACAAGTTTTGCATTGCAGTTGCAAGCACCCGAAATATCGAGGCAATAAACAATGTTCATGTTCGTCATTGCCATCTATAACGAAGTGCATGCATCGTCTCGATGAAAGTATAAATATACTGTGATGAGAACAAGCTTACCGTATTTACATAGAACGACGAAGACGAAAACCATTCCAAGAATTATTATTGATCATGTTTGATGAATACGAATAGAAATGGTAACGCCTCCGGTATGAAAAAAAAACATGCCCTTCTCATCTTCGAATGTTCATTTCGTTTATGATTTGCTTTCGGCCGAGCTTTTCATCTGCGAGTTGAACTGATCCCATTTCGTTGTTACCACCTTCCTTTCGCCTGAGTTATCATTATTTTTATTTTTATTGTCTTATATGTGCAAAAAATCGTACACCGAAGTGAACAGGGATATAGGTATTTTTTGCCGCCCCATCCCATCTTAATAAATTGTAACGAAAGGCTCTGACAAGCGATACATTGGTAATTTGGTTGGCTCTTGGTGAAAGTTTCAACAGCTCAGCGCCTTCAGCCAAAGGTACGAGAGTTTTGATTTATTAGGAATAATTTAGGAGACTCTTCATTTTGCTAGCAGTTAATCAAAATGGGCAAAAAGAAAATGTGCATTACTATTAACTTGCTGACATCAAATATTGGCGGTGCGGTGATCCACAAAAAGAGGCAGGTACCTCGCACTTGGCATGGCGTCATTTGAGTGCTCAGGTGGACCACTTTTTCTATGTATTTTATCAATCATCAGGTAACAAAATATGTGGACATTTACATTTGAAAGAGGTATCCTCACTTTCATGACAAAAGGATTTTCTTACAAAAACGATGTGACTCTTATCTTGCGGAAAGAATGAGACGCAAGCAAAAATCGTCACGCAGTCATCATCCCAAAAAGTGACTGTTTGTAGTCCGTCATCTAATTATACATTGTATTTTAACGGAGCTCTTCAAAGTGAGCACCTGAGCCCGCAGTTCATTACGGCTGGCTAAAGGTGCATTGTGCTTGGCTGTGTTAAAATATTGCAAGAGAGAGAGAGAGACTGTGATGAAAGGTGTGCCGCTCTTGTCATAAATTGCGGAAAACATGCAAAGTAACAAACAACGCTCAGAACATAACATTTCATATCACATCATCATATTTTATTTTTTATGTTAGTAAATTCCAGGTTTCGCTTCTTCGTATCTCTGATACGATACAATGATGATGGCGATGACCATCAAGTGAGCAATATTATATTATATTTTTATTTTATACACACAAGGAGTTTTTTTGCAAGTGCAAATTTTTCTAATTTTCTTCACAGATTATAATCTTTTTGAGTGATTAATGTCTGTAATGGATTTTACTTGATTGATTTATTACATTTTTTTTCTTGGCCAACATTTTCTTCGCTTTACTTCAACAAAACTCGTTCTCACCTGTCAAGATACCCTACATTGTTCACAAAGACGGAGTCGAAGGGAGAGAGAAAAGGATTATGAAAATAATAATAATAATAATAATAATAATCGTCATAATCGTAATGAATATGTATACCTATATCATAACAGTTGCAGTCAAGTCAAAGTAACGCGCTTTTTAATATTAATATTATTATTATTACTCATTCCACCGTAATTTTACACTCTTCCTCAATTATTCTCCAATTGTGCTCTAAACTGAACACACAAAGGAATCTGTGTACTGTGAGTGTTTAAAATTCACTGGCCTCATTACCACACTGAAATTAGTCTGAATAATTTTTGAAACTATTAATTAGGAGTAGCAAGTGGAAACAAAGCGCTGCAGATTGATGCAGGTGCATGCATTATTCATTAGGTTTTCACAGTATGCGCCAAAAAGGAAAAGAAAATGGGAGAAACTACAAAGCAAAATGATTTACAATGAGAATGAATAAACTGTAATTAAAGCTATTTTGATCTATTTAAATGTTTTAATTGCTCGGTTCATAAGAAAAGGAGAGTAACCGACTGAAACTCTTTACTTTGTTTTGGGTAGTTGGAAGGAAGGATGGATGGATGGATAGAAGGCTCTCCAACTTTTCAACAAATATGTCTGTGTCCATTTTGGCCATTAGTCAATATCATCATCAAGAGTCAAGTGGGAATGAGAAATTTCCCACCTTCAAAGTCAATTTCATCTTCTTGCTTGTTCGTAAAACACCTTTTTTTCAAGAAGTGAGAAAGTGAGCACTCTTTCTATTACACCTCTTCTCTTCAGCTCGGCACCTTTTCAAAACACCTTTGCGGGAAGTAATTACCTGCTTTCAATTAAAAACAATATTAGTCTTGTTCCTGTGGCGTGTTTCAAAATATATATCTTTCACAAAAAAATAAACTTCTTTCTTTCACGATCTCTCTCTGATGATCATGATCATGACAATAGTGATGAAAAAAATAATAACGTGAGTTTTTAATATTTATACAAGTCCAAGTAACGAATGAGAGAAGTGGCGGTCTGAAGTGAGAGTCGGATTTTCTTCCCCATTTTCAAAGGGAGATGATGAGTTGAGAATGAGTTTGGGGGAGGGAATTCATCTTGTCATAATTTTTCAAATCCAAAAGTGCCGAGGAAATGGAGAAAACTAAACACACTCTTTTAAAGCATGTTAAATACTTGTTATTTTTTATTATTATACTCTGCTCAAGTAAAATAATTTTTCGCTTATACATATTTATGGTATGTACGTATATAAAATAGCTCAGTATATCGACAACGAAAAAAAGATTCATGGGCACACTAATCTTTTTTGTTTCCGAACCACACAGGTAATAAATATGCTAAGCTACACTCATATTAGTATTTAGACTTTGTTCACTCGAAATGCCGATGTCCATGCCCCATGTCCAATAAGAAATCCAGCGACTGCTGCTCCTATTATCACACTATCAACTCAACTTTGGCATAATCACATATAATTTCTCATTCATTAGGTAATCCATAATAACATCCACAGCCTGGGAGATCTCCAGTGAGGTGAGGTAGCAAAAAATAGTCGAGCACCAGAGTCAGAGTCATGTATTTAGCTATAATACAAACTTAAAAAATGCTCTGTAATCCAGCTCAATTTTCGTTGGATGTTCATTTTCATTTCAAGGTATTAATGCAACTTTTTAAGCTGTGTGATGGATTAGAAGAATTATTATTTTAGTTTAGTGTGGAAGTTTTAGTAGGTATGCAATGCAGAGGAGCAGTCAGAGCACAAGAGAAGAGGTTCGAGAACGGAAATTTGTTCTTACTGGAAAATGAAGCGCAAACTTCCAGTTAAGTTTCAGATCACAGTTTGCCGCGGTTTCCACACGTTGTTTTCCTTTTCTCTCCTGCTCTGCTCACCTTTATTTATTATTAATAAGTAGTTTAGAGTACATTAGTGGCAGAATGGGAGAAGAAAAGCAAAACACTCCTTCCAATCTAATTCCAATACGCACAGCGGTTGGCTTATCGCTACAAGTGGTAATAATTGTACAATTGAAGCAAATCCTCGTGGTGTGGATCTACACTAACACACACAGTCATAAATAGTGCCACCTCACCACCGAGGAAAATCAGGTGGCATGATATGCCAACATAAATCAACATCTCCCCCAGTTTTTAAGAGTTCCGTCCATTTATTTCATAGTTACCTGAGCTGGCAACTAAAATATATTACTTTTACTCTTTCACTCTTTTTTCGTTCTCTTCTCTAGTATTGTATTGCCCTCCATTTAAAAAATCATCATCAGCTCCCCCGTATATAAAATACCTACATAACATTACATACATTGTATCATACATCCGTCTTGCTTGCTTCTAAGTTTAGTCATGCATCGAACTCGATCCATGCGGTAATTAAAGGGAGAGAAAAATCCAAAGTTATTAACGAAATAAATATACACATGTGAATGTGAAGTGCCATTCTCAAGTTGTTATTGCTGGAGGAAATAATTGCAAATAATGAACTTGCCACCATTTTACTCGTCCACCACCACTGCATTACACAATTCATTTTTCCACAGTTCGTTCATTAGCTAAAACTAAAGAACTAAAACCTGTGTGAAGTGTGTGAGTTGGTGTGTGGCTTTTTCTCTAATAAAAAACGAATCTCTTCTTCAAAGAAAAGACTAACGAACGAGCGTTTATCACAACATTCCCAACTTTTTTTAGACTCGGTAACACAGTGATATTTATTACGTCATAAAAATATGAAGTACTAAATCTATATTTTGCAGGAAAAAAATCTCTTAATTTTACCCACCTAACATGCCCAAAGACTATATTTACTTTGAGGAAAAGTGAAGAAAAATTCCCAAGAGGAGGTTTTGCTGGCTG
>VYYJ01004534.1:0-13167 GCA_021029165.1 Cyphoderus albinus
ATACTCTACAAAACCATCCATTCTTTGCAGCTTAATTTTTAAATGTTTTCTTTTGGAATTATGAAACGCATTACGAAATCCAGTGACGGTTAATAATAAACGAATAACACAAAGCTTTTTTTACTTTTACTTTTCAGACTCTCAGCCTGGAAGAGTAAATCTCGTTTCTCTCCATAAAATGCGTTTTTGTTATCTTTGGCGACGATCATCAGAGCAACCCTTTCTGCACTGATTCTAATTTTCCCCCAATTGGAGTTGAGATTGAAATTGACATGTCAGTGAAGTAGCGTGTAGTAGAGGAAAGGGAGATTGTATTTAAAAAGCCCTCATTACAAGTGTTTAAAAAGAAATTAACAATTAGCATTAAAATTAGCGTAAGAGTCTCTCCTCTCATCGATAAATTACAACTCTTGTCTTGTCTTGATTACCATTTGCGAAAATATGTAAAAAATGTTAATTTATGCATGCCGTCTCACACGGCTTACGTTATTAGCGTACACATCATCATCAAGAAAGTAATGATTATAATTGCAACGTCATCAGGTGTAAGACACCCTGAGCCACTAATCAATACACATAACTTGAGCATGGGTTACTCTCACTAGTAGCACCAAATCGAAATAGTGATCTTGGCAAAGGAAAATAGCGCTCTGTCGTCTACAATCTCACCTTCTCACCTGCTCACTTTGCATACCTCGATCCTTCATTCATCTTCGTCACATACTACTACAAGAATACCAACACTTCTGCATTCTTCAGTCATTTATTTTGCTGTGGCTGTTGCAGCGAGCAGAGAGACTCTGCAATGTCAAATAAAATGATTTACCTGTTCATCAACACATCACATCACTCTCTGAACTTGCAAATCCTTCCTTTTCAGTTTAAATTACCCAATTTGCACAGACAAAAAAGGATAGCTTGATAATCGAGCCTGAGCATATATTTTCTTTTCAGACTTGACCAACTTCACAATGTTATATACGGTCAACATCTTTGTCGCCACATTACATCCAGATACACAATGTTTGTGCGCATCATTTACATTCGTTATTACACATTTTTTCAACTCCCTTTGTGTACGTGTGCAGCAGGGGCAAAGCAATCATCAGCATTGCAGATAATATTAAAGTGGTCCTCGTCACAAGAAGAGCACACACGGTGAGATGCTGATGGAACATACAATACAATTTTATTTATTTATCTCCTCACTCACTATCTAAACTGACTGACTGACTGACTAACTCTCTTCTTTTTTTTGCGTTATCGAAAATAAAACCCCACACCTCACCATCTTCGTCTTCGACAAAAGATTCTTGTCGTAGTAGGTTGATCATTACTACGATCTTACAAACTACAAGTTTTACCATTTCTTATGCATATTCATTTTTTTCTTCGCAAATGTCTCATCTTCAGCCCAACTTTGTCTCACTCACTCACTTTACAAAAAAATAATAATAATCTTGACTAATATGCGCATTCATTGCAGCAGCAGTAACAGCAACAGCCTTACCACCACCACAACATCAACAACAACATCAACAACAACAAAAAAGCGAACTTTTAATCTCCTGTGTTTTTAAGCCAAGTTGAAAAGTGTGAAGGACAAACATTCTAAAATATTACCCAAATACTTGTGTAGTGGCACATTATAATGCAGCATTGCAGCAAACTGCCATACACATATATCGTTTCTCGACAGTTTCTCCATTTGTTTGACGTTAAAATTTTTGCCACTTCATATTTTTCCATTTTCTCCACATTATTATCATGTTTTATTGTTGTTGTGATTAAAATGGTTTATGTTTGATTTGCTACATATTAATGGTACTTTAATGTGGGGAACATAAGCGTACAAAATTATAACAATAACAATAATAATTATTATTATTACATGGCCAAAACGAAAATGCAACCGTAATAACAAATCAGGATATATGCACAATTCATGTTAAACGATTATAGCATTGGCATTATGATTACTTTAACTGATGTGATCATTTTTATTATCATAACTCTCGACATAACTGCATGTAACTTCTTCTGTTTAAAATAATAACAATTTATCAAAAAAAGATATAAAACGGTACCAGCTAAGTGATAGCGCAACTGACTTCTTTTACTTGTAAGGATTTTATTTAAGAATCTTAAGTTTACGCAGAGCACATCATCATCCATCATAATTCTCAATCCCATAAAATGTTTACACGCACCTTATGCATTTACAAATCATGTAGCAAAGTGAGACAAGACAAAATCACTTAAAAAGAACAAACAAAGTGAACATGAGCTTTCTGCAATGATCATACATTTTTCCTCTATATTTAATGCGTGCGAATCTAATGAATTTGTTGTGTGTGCGCGATTTACCTAAATATTTATGCACAGGTGTAATAAGTAAGCCACCCAGACTTTTATTAGCCCATTGACTCAAAAGAGCAAAAAAAAACTTGATTCATTTTATAATGATTATTTACTATATAAAGATGGCACGATAGGACGAGTCGGCTCCTCCAACTACTGTGTTACACTCCATCTTTGTCCCTAATGAATGGAATTACAAATGCGTGCGTAGTTGTTTTTATTCAATTATCATAAAAAAGAGAAAAGTCAACCGCTTTCATTCATTTCGCTAATTCGTTGCAATAAAATCGAAGAAACGCTATATTATCCCACTTCCCTTGGCCTGACAGAGAAGAAAGGTGTGGAAACAGAGCCACGTCAAGAAGTCAATACTTTTTTTTGAATCCTTCATATTTTATAATCATTTATGTGCATAAATGATAACCGTTGATTAATAAAACATTATGCAAATAAAGTTTTTATGAGAAGGCATGCAGACACGTTTTGTGCGTATCATCAGGAATAAAAAATACAATACCATTTTAAAATTTCGACTATTAATGTTTTGCCACCTATAATTTTCCTTTTCTCTCACTCTCGCGGCAGTAGTCATTGAACCTTTTCTGTTTCATAACAAATATGAACTGTAACCTTTTTTGTGGTAGAGCCAATTAATTAAATGCTAACTGGAAGGTCTTTCAGTAACAACATGAAATAAGTCAATGCATTGTTGTCAAAGTACCCCTTTTCAATTAGAAGTGCTGAATGCGTTCCGTTGTTTTAGCTTCGTTACTTTATCATTGTTGCTGTGAAATAAGCCATGTGCATCCTTTTATAAATAAAAATGTGCATTGCAACAAGGCAAGCAAACCGGACCTGATCGGAATTGGAATCAGTTTTTTGTGTATTTTATTTTGCTATTTTTAAAAACTTGACTCGAGAGAGAAAACTGAAACCCTTGATGCACGTGTCATCATCATCATCACCATCAATTTTTTGTTATTTATCCATGTATCGCCTACTACGTTATTGTGAGAGATGCATAATACGAATCGAATGAATCACTCGAAAAATGCAGCAGTTTCAAAAAAGGGTTTCATTTCATTCATAATGCCCTTTCCATTTCAAGAATAATCTCTAAAAGCACACTGCATTATTCGTTCGTTTGCATAGCAGAAAACTTTTTTACGCGAGCGAGACAAGAGTGGAATTGAAAAAATATAAAATCAAGCAAGGCATGTTTCTATCATGTATTTTGAACTTGTTCCACGTACAATGTTAGTAAAGTACATTATGCACGCTTGTTTGAAACAACATGTTTTTACCCAGCTACACTAATTATTCGAGAGGTAGCAATGCACGTAAAGCGAACACTATTTATTTATAGGTACTTGTGACTTACCTTTAGCAGGTGATTAGATCTGCTTCAAAGCTCTCCTGTCTGCTGAAGAAATACAACTTTATCTGTATTTATTAAGACGACTTAAAAATGGTTTAAAAATGTACCGTGTGTACGGCGAGTTTATATTTGGAGAAAAAAAAATACTAAGCAAACCTCACAAAAATTAAACTTATGTTTGGACTAACAAACAAAAAACAATCTTTATACAGTCACTCAGTCAATTCTGAGTTATTGAGCTCAGTTCAACAGCCACGAAACAAAATGTACACACACATAGATCAAATACCAGTAACAACCATTTTTATTTGTTTATTAGATAATCACAACACAAAAACACACAGACAAGTTCGTTCAGACAGAGTTCCGTATGTTTATTGAAAGTTTGTTGCAAATTTTTATTTTTACTTCTTCCACTCGTTCAGACTTTATGTATTCGATAATCGGTTTGTCTATATAATTTATTATAAGAATAGATCAATTTTTACTGATTGTTTAGATGTGGGCAAAAAATCAGACATTGACAGACAAAAGAAAACATCAGCTACTAAGTAATAAGTTAACTTACATCAGCCGCAGAGAATTAATCTCGAATTAAAAATTCGTGTGGCTGTGGAATAATTTTTGCGATTCCGCCTGCGTTACATTCATAAACGTTCTATTTTATTACGTTACATGAAAAAAGAACACGCGGTAGACGTTGGTCGCTTTACCATTTACTAGTTTTTGGCACAAACGAGAATTCACAACAATAAACAAGTAAACAACAATCGGTAATTTAAAATAATGAAATTATTATGTTTACCAAGCAAAAAAGGTAATCGAGTTCATTCATCAAAAATCAAAATGATTTTTGTACATGTATGCTAAGCTAAACACGGCTTATGACGGCGTAGGCTTTGTGTGTGTGTCTACACGCTGCGTTTTGCTTGCAAACAGTTTAAAGAGAATCACCCCTCTTCCTCATCATCATCAAATCTCTGAATTCATCATTGTCATCGTACACGGTAACGATTGAAAAAAGTCTGTGTCACCGTTCTCCTATCATCGTCACAGGAATGACATTTGCCGAATTAGTTTCTTTTCCTACTGTCAATCTGATTTTCTCTCTCTGAGTGACACACGACTCAGATGACAATTGTCAACTGTCACTTGTGAATGTCTTATGACCACTGTGAAATCTTTCTAAGGCTTACTTTCAATGCAAGTCACTTCAACATGCAAAGTTATAACAATCAGACTTCTCTTTAAAAAAAACGAGAAAAATTGCAGTTACTTGTTGGTTCAGTGTTACACTGACTATTTTTTCTGTTCACGTTTTCTTCAGGCTTACAGGTTTCTTTCATGAAGAATTTGTTCCTGCATGCAGAAAGTGTAAGTGCAGAGCCGGAAATGAGTTGACAGGCGGACGAATGATTACATGGAGACACACGACTCAGATGACAATTGTCAACTGTCACTTGTGAATGTCTTATGACCACTGTGAAATCTTTCTAAGGCTTACTTTCAATGCAAGTCACTTCAAACATGCAAAGTTATAACAATCAGACTTCTCTTTAAAAAAAAAACGGGAAAAATTGCAGTTACTTGTTGGTTCAGTGTTACACTGACTATTTTTTTGTTCACGTTTTCTTCAGGCTTACAGGTTTCTTTCATGAAGAATTTGTTCCTGCATGCAGAAAGTGTAAGTGCAGAGCCGGAAATGAGTTGACAGGCGGACGAATGATTACATGGAGTGACAAAACGGTCAACTTGAGACTCTGACAAGAAGATTGCTGAGGGTGACCCTTTTGCAGTGGAGATTTTTACGGAAAGTGCAATTCTGCGATTTGATTAGAATTTCAATTGAAACTGGTCGCTGTCTTAAAGTTCTCTTAGTAAACGTTGCTGATGAGAATGATTGTTTGACCAGGTGAGTTTTTGCACAAAGTTGGTTTGGCTTGCGATTTTTCAGAGTTTCTCGTCGCAACCACTCTCGCTGGTGTTTCTTCTGATGATGACCACACAACTACAAACAAGAAACATGATAATGTGATATACTTTTTATCCAGTGAGACCCAACTGATGATGATGTGAGTAGAGTTGAGTTGAGTATGAGATGTAGAGGTGGTGAGCGAAGAGCATAATATTTTTGTCGAGATGATATAAGCACACAGACCGACACATGGAGAATTCACTCACATGCTTTTCAGTATTACAATACAAAAAATGTTCAGCTTTTTTCCTCTTTACCTACACATCTAATATTCGTGATTTTTTAAAAAATACAAAGACAAGGCAGTGGTAGGGTTAAAGGAAGAGGAAAAAATGTACATAGTTCGTGAGTCTACGTGTGTAATGTCTGTTGAGAGAGTAATGTGAATAAGAATCTCTCATGTAAGTAAAAGGGTTGAGTTTTGACTCCAGAGAGAGAGAGAGATATTCCAGGGAGCATGCATGCATGCATATACAATACACACTCGTTCACTCGCACGGAGCAGAAAAAAGTACCAGTTCTTCCCAATGTTTTTTCTTCGCTCAAACCCTGGAGATTCACTTGAGTCACTTCGCCAGCGTACCACTCTTATTATTCTCTATATTTTTCTCTATTCTTTCTTCTCCGCTTCTCCTTGCAAGACAAGCGAGAGTTTTATAATAAGCAAGCTCGCAAAGTTCGTACTTATTTTTTGATTCCGTATTCGCTATAGTTTTTCCCTTTTCACTACTAGCGCTTATGCACGACTTTGCTTCTTGCTGCTCCTGCTGCACATACACTACAAGAAGAAGGCAGGCAAGAAAAATTATATTTGCTTATTTGCGACGGGTTGGTTGTATATGAAAAAGTTTCGTTCGCGCAGTTCTCTGTGTCTGCTTCTCTCTCTAACTCGATGTGTTATAAGCCCAACGAGAAAAACTCTTGCGAGCATATAGCTTTTTCAAGTAACGACAAAACACTTCTTCTATGGCCAACATAATATCAAAAGAACAGTGAGATGTGTTCAGCTCCTCGATGTGTGTGTCTGTGACTCTCTGTTTGTACGTACACATTAAACGTGGTCGTGTCTCCAATACTTGAATACCATATTATTATTTTTTTCTTGCTCGTGCACGTACATCAGTCTACATACATATTTTACACTATGCCTTTGGTGGCCCATGCTTGTCCACGTATTTCTCGTAATACACAGTGATGTGAGCAAGTTTCATCCCCAGCCAAAGTGCCAACCTTTTTTCCAAATGCGCCATTGAGAAGACCACCCTTTTTCCGTACGGTTGGCATGCCCTATTGGATCAGACATGGGAAAGGCTCCACCCCGGCTCGGACAACCCTTCATATGCTTGACGTTGCTTACTACATGTTATTATGTTATCGTAACGTAACGTATGTGCGACGACGGAGCCTTTTCTCTGCTTACACATCGGAAGCGATGTAAGGACTGTGTGCATGTCAAGATATCTAACGCACGATTCGCTTCTTGTATAAAAAGGAAAGGTAAATTTTTTGCTTAAAAAGAGGCAGGTATCAAGACAGATTTGATACACCAGCATGCATCTCTTGATCACATTGCGAAGCAGCAGAAAAGCTTCATTTTCTCTGCAAAAGAAACAAGATGATCTTTGTCCATGCTGAGGAAGCTGAGGCTCACTGAAAACTTGGATTTAGCCAGCAGAAGCTCTCTGCGTTTCTTCGTGGAAGGATGCACGATGCTGCTGGAACGCAAAAATGAAAATGCTTGATGAGATGAAATGAAATGAAATGAAATGAGCGAGCTACAACAACAGTATGAAAAACTGACTCAAGTCAAGTCATCTTTATACCAAAATGAAAAGGAAATGATGATGCAAAGATTCACAACATTAACTCATGAACCAAAAGATTTCATTTTCGGTAGTTTGGAAAGTTTAAGGGGTAATCGGAGACAAAAATCTGCAGAACCAGTTCAGTGCGTTTTAGTACGTTCTGCGGAGAAGCATTCGTCGGTCTTTTAGTTTCCGTATTTCATCCAGATCGACGCAAATACGTGATCTGGGGGAATGCTAGACTTTTCTAGCAGAATCGGTAGGCTGAGCCAAAGGAAGGATCCGCTCTTCGGATCATGTGTAGTCATCTCCGAAGAGAGAAAGTGGTTCCGACTCTGCTTCTCCCGATACTTGTGTCGCCTTTCGGAGTTTCTTGTCAACTTTTCCAGGAAATCTTCTGCTCCTCTTTATCTATTGTCTGAACTCGAACTAATTGAACATTGAACATAATACAAAATCGCGATGCTTTTGAACAAAATCAAAACAATTTTTGCTTAGTTTATGATTTAAATGTGACGACACGGTGATATTTCTGTAGTTTAAATTATCCACAAGTTTTATTTTGCAAAATGTGAAAGTTCGCAGTTATAAAATGTCATTTACGCAGTTCAACATGTTAACATTCCGAAACTTGAAATGGTACGTTACAAGTTACAATTTTTACCAAAAGAAAAAGCATGACACTTTATTTTACTTGGGCCTTGGACCGTATTAAATTGTAAGAACAAAGAAAGAATCAATCTCTAGATCGAGCCCAATTTTAGTCAAAAGACAACGATCAAAATAAATAAGAGAATTTCACAAGCATTTTATCTTTTGCTTCGCACCTTTAAAATATCTTTAATAAATAACGACTAAACGAAAGGTTTGACTGACTTTATTGAATTGATGAATTTACTTTTATTTTCTCTTTTTGATACTCACATTGTAGAAGATTTTATTGTGTAGTTTTATTTTTATCGTTCAGTTTCTCACCATCAAACACATAAAAATGCCATATCACAACAAAGATTGACTTCAGATTCAATTCAATTCACACAGGTCAGGGTTATATTTTGAAAGTACAGTTTCAAAAGGCGACTGATAAAGTCAGATTCAGAGAGACACACGCACACAAGTCAATTCACAAGCGTTATATATATGTAGAAAAGGGTGGATTGTTAATTTTTTCAGACGACCGACACCGACCAGTCCCAAACCCAAAGTCATTCAATGCGCCACCAAAGTAAACCAATTCAAAGTAATAAAGAAATTGCTCTGAATGAATGATGATGATACTGAAGATGATAGAAAATACGATGAGGACGACATAGCGTACAATAGGTAGTAAAGAAATCAATTGGTGCATCTCAGAGAGTCGGGACAAAGTAAAAATCAGTCCATTGAATAAAGTGGCGCGACTTTTTTACCCTTTCACCGTTTCTCTCTATTTTCCAAAGAGATAATTGGTAGTGCAATAAACTCCGTTACTGAAAGAGGAAGCAATAATAATGGTATGATTGACTGCCACGATGACCTCCCATTGCCACATGCAGAAAATACACATTGGAATCATCAGTGATCACCAAGTTGTAACCCTTTATAGAAAGAAAACAATGTTGCTGACTCGTGAGTTCATTGAATGCATCCCTCATGCCACAATCAAAAATAATAACAATGCTAAACTTACCCTTTTTGAGTTTTATCTGATTTTTCCATCGCATCTTTGCTTTTTTCTTCCTCAAATCATTTTCAGGTAAGAAAAGACTGAGAAATGGCTGAGTCTCTAACTCTGCACATACTTTACGATACGAATTCATCTTTTTTTCCTTATAGCCACACCAAAATCCAACCCACTATTATCACCATCAATATGTCACAATGCATAAGAAAATGATCGGTTTCAAATAATTTCCAATAGAGCACACGGGGTGAAAAAAACCTTATCATTATTTTCATCGTCGTGATATTTTATCTACCTTTGCTGGCTATCTCACGAATCACTACCACCAAGTCATGCTTGTTGTCTCAGCACTACTCTCAGGAGAAAAAAGGTGAAATGATCTGCTGTAATTTTATTGAGAACTCCTGGAGTCTCATCCGTGTGACTAACTCATTCGACGTGAGTCAGTGAACGAAGTGAACAAACAAAAAATGAGTTAAAACTCTGATTTCTTTTTATCCTTTCTTGGCTGAAACGGACTTTGCTGTGTACCATTTTTCCATCCATTTCCCTCTGTTTAACCCTTTCTGACCTTCCCTTGCAGTTTTTTGTTAAACATTATCATTTTTTCAATCAATGCGCGCTGTATTATCATTATCACTTTCATTATGAATTGGAATCAATTCTTTCCATACCCACGAAAGTTTTAAAAAGTCATCTATTTTATTCTAGTTGCCATTTGTTGCAACGTGAAAGGACGAATTGAAGGAAAAGTTTCAAACTCTATTACAACAAACCTAAAGCGATGATGTTCGTTTATGATTTTATGTTACATGCATCGGCATCATGCTTTGAATTTTGAAATGATTTACTTTAAGAGGAGAAAATAATAAAATAAATAAAGACAAAGAGAACACTGGTATTTCTGTGCTAGTAGAGAAGACGAAGAAAGGAACAAAACGAGAATATCTACCGCCTACCGAGCTCCCTAACAAAACTAGTGTTCCACTCCACACGCTGAAGAAAAAATATCTCATTTGTAGAAATTTTCTCTTGTCACAAGTGACGACAACTTAAATGATATATATTTGCAAGATACAACCCATTGATTTTTTTTCTAACATTTGGTGGTGATGTAAAAATGCGAAGAATTGCTGAGATCTGTTTCTTTAAGTAACAATTATCATTTTACCAACTAGCTCGAGCAGCCAGCCCTTTTCCTGCCTCAATTCAATTATCAATTTTGATTAACAAGAAAACACGTAAAACACTCTCGTTACAACTTAATATTTTATTATTACGACAGGTCGAGATGCCTATCTCTAATTTTAAGTAGTAAACGGAGGGAAGCGGAGAACTTTTTATAGAGAGAAGAAAAATGTTTCGACTCTAATGAAAACCACCCCCATTTGATTTTGGTATAATAAAACGTTCAAAAAAGTATTTTACCTCAAATCCAAAACCGTATTTACATTGAATAATACATTTTTAGTGAAATACCCCACAAAAACGAAGTTTGATAATCAACAAAGCCACATACAACATTAGCGGTCAAGGTTACTTTTATGTACATGCATAATCAGAGATTGAGGCGGAGGATGATGCGATGGTGGTAGCAGCAGCAGCAGCAGCGGAGCAGTTCAACACAAACAAGTGAACTAACACTTTCATTCATTCAGTAATTTTCATTATGATTTTCATCCCATACATTTTAATAAGGGGGATGGATGAACTTCTAGAAACTCCGTGGTGAACAGAGAGATAGACCCAGGTCAAGCACTGCGATTCTATTACACAGAACCTACGTGCTATACAGAAACGCATGCATTATCATTCTGACAAAATCATCATCATGCATTTATGTGCATTTTATACACTCAGAAAACTAGCAGTGCCGTCACCATCACCGAGAAAGGAAGTTTTTAGTTGGTTGCTGTAATAATAATACGTTCGCACAAACACAAGAAAAAGAAGTGGAATATGGAATGAGACATTTTACGCATAAAATCCAGGCTAGTGAACTAAACTAACTGAAAGAGGAGGAGGAAGTGAACAAAAAATTGTACATTACTAACAATGGGTATTATACGGTGGAAAACTGGAGAACTCTGGACTTCTGGAGAAGAGGATGGTGATGGTGGCGGTGGTGGTGGTGATAGAGACCGAAACTAACCCCTTAAGCTAAAATACCACAGAGTTCTCCTTGTAATATGTTGCTAATGTTCTTCCTCCTCAATTCATGAATGAATGAATGTGTCTGCAAGTGTCGTCGACGTCGTCGTCGTCGGATTCATCCTTCCCTAAAATAGAATAATTTCCTAAAACTTCGACCCACTTTTTAACTATGGAAAATTCATTCAAGCTTTCATACATTTACATTAATATTATTCTCAAGCGTCTGTTCTCAACTTGTGGTCTGCTGCTGCTGGAGAGTATCTAGGAAGTGCCATTCTGCTTCTCATTCAATTCCCACATAATAATCTTTGTCTTCTTCTCAAAACCGTAACAATTTCGAAACAAAAACTTGTTGTCCTGTCTCGTCTCCTCCTCTGACGACGGCACATATTGCCCCTTAAAAGCGGAAAGTGGACGAGAGCTCTTCTCAACTTTCCACTGCGGAGCACTAAAAAATCTCCTTTATCGTCCGTAATAACAGTAATAAGAACAGGGAAAGAAACCAAAAGGCACGATATGATTGCCGTAAAAGATATTCTTTAAATGTGGAAAATTGCGTGCAATTACAATTTACATTATCGCCTTGTTATTTGGAAACATCTGGATACGATGCTTGAAATGATTGCTTACTACTAGAAAAAAATTATTTTTCAGCTTTCTTGAATTATGCATTAAGCATCTTTATGATTCCGTCAGCCAAGATCAACCAGTTTATCTATCCTTTATAACTAAAAACGATTAAAATGTAGAGCAAAAACACGCGGCTGTGATTTGTTGACATTTTGTCAGCAATAGTGCCAGTAAATTCTAATCGATATTCATCTACAAATTTGGGTGTTTTGCATATCTTTTTCTGCCCCAGTGGATCACTGCTGAATAAACTGAAATTGTATCCGAGCAGAGTTGATGAAAGAGTAATAAAAAGAAGTTTAAAAAGGAAACTGAAATATAATGTTACAACACGGTGTGATTGTCATCCTCCATGTGTATCAGTTTTTGTCAACTCTGTCAGTAGTCTGAAGTTCTCCGGTGGTGTTAAACATCACTCGTCGACCCAACTTTTGACGGTGTTGTAACCTTCATAATAATAATGGAATCTAAAGAATAAAACGATTCTCATCAAGCTAAGAGACGAACCATAGCACCACTACTGGGGCAAAAACTAAACTCACTTTTTTTCTCCGTCTCCTCCTCCACTTCAGATCGAATTATGTACATAAGTAATAAATGAATGCACATGCATAAGAAATTTAGAGGAAATTTGAAAATCAAATGGGGATGTTGATGATGATGAGGATGACGGGCATATCAGGGAATCATATTATATTGTATAAATAGTCGTTTTATTATGTGAGATATGATGATAATGACGACGCGGCGATGATGATAATAGGAGCAGTAAGTTTTTGTTCCATGATATGATGATGGTCTTTGAATCACATTTTTGTCCGTGCCGGTTGTTGCGGGTGGTGGTGGTGGTAGTTGATGTGGTGAAGTTGCATTGCAACAGCACGTCACGTTCTATGTTGAGAAACTAACACTTCTGCCACCCATTTATCAACACGAGCAAAATAAATGCTGCATTTATTTTCGTAACTGGAAAGTGTTTGCTCGCAGTTAAATTTATGCACCACAAAGGAATCATTCTCATCATGAGGAACAGTAATGATGCTAATGTTATGCGCTTTCCTAGTATAACTGACAGTTGAGGGTTGTTGTGAAAATGGGTAGAGTCAAGAGAAAGAGCGGAAAGGAGTTTTACAATTTTTGAATTTTATTGAGAGCAACTGGTAACTGGGTCTCTTCCCTACATACTTCATGCAGTAGTCTC
>VYYJ01004535.1:0-13164 GCA_021029165.1 Cyphoderus albinus
AAACTTTAATTTCATATGTAAGAAGGTTATGACTTATGACGACGATGATTTGCTATCTTAACAATGCTAAAACAAATCTATGCCTAAGTAGAATTATAAAAGTTTTATCAGTTCATGGCATGAACTTCATGCAAAAATTATGGACAGTTGTAATAAAAAACCGTTTATCTAATTTCTCTTTCTACTACCAAATTAAACTATATTATATACATGATCATGATACGACTACCAAAAATAGTTTTAAATACTATTCCAATATATTTCCATTTGTTCGAAAAATTAATAATGTTATGAACCCAAAGTATGTAATTTCGACTTATCATTTCACTCCCAGTTGTTCAAAACTGCATTTCCGGTATCAGAAGAACTTGAAAAATAAAAAAAATAATTGTGCCTTTTTATTTATTAGTTTACTTTGTGAATACATGCCGAATTTAAAGTAATCAACATTTTACTAAGCTATACTAGATTGACATGGTTATGGAAATTATTTTCTTGGGAATAAATTTCTCCATACAGAACAAACATTTTCCCCATCCCACCAAAAATACTTTTTATTTCGATCCAATCCGTTGATGTGGTCGGCGAAGTTAGCGTCAAAATTTCAAGTCGTCTGGTTTGGGTAATCAGTGCCTAAGTTCTCTCCGCACCCTTCCATTGGGTGATTTGGTTCCATGGGCTAAATTAACGAAATTACGGATAACTATATTTTTGAAATTTTCGAATTTATAGACGTTTTTTGCAGTTAGTTTCATTTAACATTTGACATTATGGGTAGAGAAGTGTGTTTGTAGGTTTTTGTTCTTTCCCTGGATGTCAAATCTCCGAAATTTTTAAAGAAAAATTCGAGTTAAGATAATTTTACGCAAATTGTATTTTTTTATAAAGTGGTAAGGGGGAACCGTTCTCTACCAAAAATCACTTGGCGTGTAAATATCTTTCATAGAGAGGTAATCACTGCCGCAATGTAAAAGGAACCGTTGAAAATAAGTACCATTTCCTTGTGAGTCATCATTGTAAATTTCTTAACTAGATCCGGAATTTATTAACGCCAACGAAATTGTAGTGTTTATTACAACATCCAGTACCAACAAGGAAGTACTTGGCGTACACTCGTCTATAAATCCAAAACTATGTTTTAAAGGCGAGCAAGATTTCAGCATTTTCCGATACAACTGTCTTCTCAGTTTATATCTCCATATTTCTAAATATTTTCTAGAGTTTTCTCCCGGGATTGCGGCAAGTGATAATAAACACAACTTAATTGAGAGCGCCAGTGGAAAAATGAGTGAACCAACCATGTAAACAATTAGAGGAAAATCATGATATAATTTCAGTAAAATATAGCCACTACAGACTGATACTACAACACCCATAGTTAAAATGTGAACAATGAAATTTCCACTGGCTTCAAAATGTGTTCGCATTAGAATCTCTAGGCATCTGTAAATTTTAAATAAAACGCGAAACATAGAATTTGGGTGATTATGTCTCAAATTGTTGCTGCGTAATACCAATAATTTAGAGAACTCTTTCATCGATTCCGCGAAACATCCAAGAATTAATAGTAGGTACAGAAATGTTCCACCTCCATAAAATTCCACGAATACTAACATTACACTTGAACTTATTTTGATGACAAATTTCAGATCCGCTTTGAAAATGCCTAAATATTGTAAAGTCCATTTTACAGTCAATTGAAGTGGATCATAGTCGATGATGAAGGGGAGTGCCAAAAAGAAAACGAAAGGCGTTGATAAGTAGAGAATCACAAATGTGTACAAAATTTGAGTCTTTATTTTGTCCGGCTTTTTAGGTGATGAATGACCTATTAAAATAAGATTCAAATATTACAACATTTTATTTTTTGGCCAAGATTTCTTTTAGAAATTACTTACCCGAAACAATTAATTTCGACATCCTTAAGCATTCTGTCATCACAAATGCATATTCCTCAGCATGTTCCCTGATGGAATATATTGCACAAACAGAGATGTAACAAAGTGCAAAGCATAGAGTGTATAGGCACAAATGTTCTAGATGATTTCCCGTTCTCCAAACGCGTGTAAGATAGAGAATCCGTCCAAAATTGAAAACGGTCAAGGTGACGAGAAGCGTTATGCTGGAAATCCATAGAAATTTAGAACGGGACATTGATGCCGATATGAATGACTTATCAATACACATTTTCATTTCCTCTCCAATAATCTCGGGATAAACTGGCGGAAGAAGCAAATATTTCAGACGGAGTTGCACTTGCACAATTGCTTTTAGTATTTCCATTGTTTAGAATTATTTTTTTTTGTTTTTCAAAGAGAAAATGGCAGCAGAACAATTTTGAGTGACGAGATGAATATTTAACACTACGACTACAAGTGTATATAAAACGTAGAAAGAAATTTTGTTGTTGAGTTAAACTACCATGTCATGGTATGATTATGATATCAATATATCAAAATTAGCGAATGAATAAAATAATTGATTTTGCTTGACATTCACTTCTTGCATGTTAACAGAGGTTCAGTTTTTACCCGTATAAATAGTCACATATTCGCCACTTGATAACCCTAATTCAAAATAACAAATTTCCGCTACAATGTTGGAACCCTGAACTTCCGATATCCCGAAGTAACTTATGTTTTTCTCTGTTTAATAAAATGCAAATCAATATTTGAATTTTGAATAAAAAAGTCAAACTAATCAAATTTTTGTTGCTTCGTTGATGTCAAGATGTTGCCTTTTTACGAAGACAACTTACATTGAAAATGAGAAGTTCGATGCAAAAACTTTGAAATACTAACAGCCCGCTAGTCTAATTTTAATTATTATTACAATGCAGGGTACGGAAATGTACATTCCTATCATTGAACTACCTTGGCATTTGGCGAGGTATGCATTATCTTTTCTTTCTTTTTTAAATTCATGAGTATTTCTAACCTTAAAATATAATTTCAGAGAAAAGAAGGTCATGACTTATGACAATAAGGATAGCTATTTTAACAATACTGATACATATCTATGGATTATCGTTAAGCAAAAATTACTCAAATACAGGGACAATTGTAATAAAAACCATTTACCTGATTTCCGTTTCTCCAACCAGAACAGACTTTATACAATCATTATATGGTGCACATGATATGACTACCAGAAATAGTTTTAAATTATTATTCCAATATAATTTCGAATCGTTCAAAAAAATTATTACTGTCATTAACCTAACCCAAAGTGTGTAATTTCAATGAATCATTTCACTCCAAATTGTTCAAAACTGCATTTCCTGTATCGGAATAATTTTAAAAAATTCAAAGAAATTGAGCCTTTATATTTATTTATTTTGTGTATACATGCCGCATTTAAAGTAATCAATATTTTAATAAACCATACAAAATTGAAATGGTTATATAAAGTATCTATGCAAATTATTTCCTGGCGAAATGAATCTCTCCATACAAAACAGACATTTTTCCCATTCCTCCAAAACTTTTTATTTCGATCTCATCCGTTGATGTGGCCAGCGAATTGAGCGTCATATTTTCAAGTCGTCTGGTCTGGGTAATCAGTACTTTAGTTCCCTCCGAACCCTTCCTTTTGGACAGTTGTAACGGTGCTTGCTTGTCCCATTCCAGAACAAGATGCTTTGTGGAACACCGAAAACTTTCAATGGGAATTGTGCAGATGACATCTTTTGGTGAATCCATCTCCATGTACAGAGTTTTTGTAGGAAGTTCAATACATTTGAAAACTGTAGAAAATGTCACCATTTGGATAAAACCAGACTTGTGTCTTGTTGAATTCGTCGATGACCAATGCTGTCGACTTGTAGTTGATATCTCCGGGAAAGTATAGATCCGGAAACCAAATACCTACATTTGAGTTGACGGAGACATATTCCAACTGGGGGAGGTTAGAGTTGTCAAATTTATATCGGGGGTCGTTCCATTTTTGTCTTATTGTTAGATCAACCATGCAACGTCCATAATGAGTGGCGTAGCCGTCTCGGATTGATGTGAGGTGAACCTTATCAATGTCTATGCTAACCTTCACGCGCGTCAGTCTCCGTGGACACATTGAGGCTTTACGATTCATTGATCTAATTTTCTCTTCTAGATTGCCTTCAATTATGTCCATTTGTTCATCCTCAGTCAGTTTATCTGTGTCACATTTTCCTAATCCTGACAACAAAACGAGAGCAAAAAACCAAAGAAACTTGCGACTATAAATGCTCGAGCACATTGTAATTAAATTTCTGTTTAAGATTTGATAATCAGTGGCGTATGTTAAATAGTTTGAATAAAATTTCAATTAAGTGATTAATAGTGTCCTCAAATTTTTTATTTTCAAATTGTGTAAATGTTTTCGTGTTAAATCAATTTTTCTCTCAGCGGAGACATTCTATAGTACTTACTGCAATTGGAGGTGAAACTTGTGTGCAAAACTGGCTAAAATGTTAGATTAGATGACATGTCATTTAGTTTGATTTCGTTATGGACGTTTAATAAAAATTACTATTTTTATATATTCTTAATTCGGCGAAGTTATTGATTTTTCCACTCTTTTCAGAATTGCGTGTCATATTTCCGTGGGTTCAATAGAGCATTATTTGAAAGGATGATTGAATAAATTTCAGACAGTTGCATGTTTTAGAAATAAAAACGGCTACATGAATGGTTGCATGTTCATTCTATTGCTCTCAAAGCTGAATCAGATATCGAAAAATATTTTTCAATCTGTGTAACAATTACCTCGTATAATTTCCTGAACATTATGTTACATAATTTATGTATATAAATAGTAAATAATATAATGATCTTAAATCTATTGATAATCTTGCAATTTGTACGAAAACTGTGTGGTCCACTAGAAAACTATTTTATTATGTATTTGAATTTGAATGACGTCTGACAATTCATTCTTGATAAATTGTTTTTTGTCAAGCGTTTTTGAATTTTATTTTTTAATAAACACGCACACCATATGTTGTTTATGACATATGACAGACTTATTTAATAATCTTTATCCTTTTCATTTTCAATCACTCCATGAAACAAATTTAGTGTTGATTCGTACTTTCAACAAAATAATTTTATTTTCCTTGGCCTCTAAATTAGCACCATGTTCCAAGCATTTATTTTTACATTTGTTACGGTTACGATTTTGGTGCCCATCAACACCATAGCGGACCACTTTGTTGGATCAACCTGTCCGAAAACAAGTACCATCGTGAAAGTAAGCGTAGATGTAATCGAGCTGAAATTTGGGAAGTTCGTTGTCGGCAACGGAGGTGTTTCGGCGCACATGTCGCAACTCTCTCTTGCTATAAAGATGTATTGGAAGAATACAGACGGGGACGACAAAGACTGGCTACCACATGTGTATTACCCTGGGGGAAAGCATATCACCAATGAGATGGTTTATGGCACGACGGAAAAAGTTTTGTGGAAAAAACAGGACGGAGAAACTTACATGAGCTATCTTCTGGCAATCAATACCCCATTTGTAATCAATGTTATCCCAGGAATGAAAGAGGTCATCTTTACCATACCGATAGAGAGTTTTGGGTGCTCCACTGACAAATTAAAATTGGAGTGGGACGACAAAGACGAGCCTGTCAAAATCGTTGAAAGACCAGGACACCGCAAATCTACCGTACGTGTTGACGGATTAATCAAACAAAACATAAACATTACTCAGGGCTCGGAGGAAATACCCATACGTGGCTTTGGTGGTGCCTTGGGAAAGGTGTCGCATCTTTATTCTGAAATTACAGTTTCTGAAATAACCCCAGTTGCTGCCGCTGAATAGAGTCCGGCGAAATTTATGTTTTATACATTCTGCATTTAGCGAACTTTATTCAAATTAAACTAATTATAATATTTAATATCAATTAGAATTAATTACATTGATTAATATTGTCTAAATTTCTAATCCTAAAAAAAGGGTTTTATGTACTAAATATTTAATTCATTAAATTGTTAATCACCAATTATCATCTACAATAAAAAACTAGGTAATGAGTTTTGTAACGTCAGGTGATGGGTCGCCACCAATAAGCAGTAATTGAACAGTTAACGACATTGCCTGGTAGATGCAGTTTAAAGGTGTTAATTCTTCAATAAAATTGTCCGAATTGAACTTGATCTTTATAAGTGGACATGATTTACAAAAAAGTCGTAACCATTTTCGCTCCTTCCATGATAAACTTCCTCGCTGCAACATCTTTTGCTGTTGTAGCTTTGATTTAATTTGCATCGATTTAGACTCTGAGCAAATCATGGACATTGCACCAAATGTGACCACAATGAGCAAAGTTGAGTTAACAATGAGTACAAAGAAACTGCAGAATGAGATTAGAGGTAACTCGTTGTCATTTGAGAGCAAGCGAATCATAGAACTGAAACCAAACGCGTTGATCAGAACTGCCCCGACCATCATCTGCGGAATGCCGACGGTTTGTTGAACGGAGTTGAAAAGGTCAGCTAAGAGCTGAACCTGCCGGTGGAGCACCCACCTAGACTCAACATCCGAAAATCTTTCAGCAGCTAATGCATCACGCCCAAATAATTTTAGGACATCGTAAAGAAGCAACGTTGTGACAATCTGCAGGTTTCCCACTGTCATTGCAAGTGCTTGAAGGCCAAGGTGCCAAATGAAGTGATTGAAAATTAGCACAAGAACTTTTTCCAGTGTAGCTTTTGCCGACACACTCTCCGAGGGACAAATTAGCCAGTAGCCAACCAACGAACGTTTGCAAGGTGAGTTCCAATGCAATCCATAAACAAAAATGAAGGGAAATACAACCATCGAATTAGCAAATGCGTGAGCAAACAAAATGCTCATGAAGCGAATCAAAGAGATTCGGTTTTGTTTGTGATTAACCTCCGATTTTATATCCCTCTGTAGAAAACTGTATAGCCCGTTTACGTACAACATGATTTGCGAATAATTTTTCATTCCAATTAGCAATTGTATTGTGAAAGAGGTGAAGCTGATTATTGTAATGCCATTTTGTATAATGTCAGGAAGTAAGGATGGAACTAGCCCAAATACATTTTGAAGCAAGACCGTAATCAAGACCAGAATATAAAGTTGGCGTGCTTTAATGAATTTTTTGGGATCAATCGTAGAAATTAAAATTAACTTCTTGTTTTTGCTATCCCATTTCAACGGTGTTGGTGATGGAAATTTTTCAACGAATTTGCACATCTTTGCAAAGACGTAGACGGGTTCCAAGTACTTCTCAAATTTCATTTTTGCGGAGGCGAATTCAAATGTGGCTTCTTTTAAGAATCAAACAGCGATGACTGCATCGAAATGCGAAATTATTGTGCGACTAATCACTTTAGCATGAAAATAAGCGTGAAAGAAATTCAGGGCCAAACCTACGAGGGTGTGGGAGGGTGATACACACCCGGGCCTGGCCGGTGCAAACAGCCTTTTTTCTCGAAAGTAAATTTTGGGGCAAAATTGTAACTAAAAATTCCTCAGTCAAGCAGTCCAGGATAGTCTATTCCCTTCAGAATTGTATTTTTTAACAAATGTATTGTTGACTTTGTCGCACAAAAACCACCAACCGAATATATCGTGGTAATCCGGTTTATTTGCTTAATATTACAAAACATAATTCCAAAGCATAATTTAAAACCTTCTTCTACTACAGCTTGGATACCAATCTTCTTAAATTTTTAAGGAAGTAAAAATACGCTAATGGCCTGTGTAGACTTTGACTTTACACAACTCCTAAATCTAAATTCGAGAAGAATGTGAATTTGAATTTGAACTTGCTTTGTTCGAACTGTAAACCAATATTCCTAAAATCTGCGTATTTTGGTATTGGAATAGGATTGGAATAAGATTTGTATATCACAAGTATCCACACTTTGGAATTCTAGCATTCTTAAATCTTATTTCTGATTTGGAAAATCCGAAATCTAAATCATTCGAATTTTCTCTTCACACTTGGGAATTTCAGTTCTCTCTATGAAACGTTTTGCCGGGGTGTCCTGATACATGCCACTTCATCTGAAAATTCTTAAGTCATAACTTATGATGACTCATAAGTAAAGGCGATCGAAAACATTTTTCTTCTTACTAAACTAGTACACTCATCTCATCCAACTGGATTACTCGAAAAAAATCAACATTTAAAAATTAAATTAATTATTATAGCCAATAATAATATTTTTTTAGTTCCATCGCTTGTTTAACAGATTTATTTAAACGTTTTAAATGCCGTGCAGAGAGAAGCAGATTTCTGCCTTCCATTCTCATTCTGGTCATTGACTACTTCCAATTGACACGGATGGTAATTAATTAGTGAAGAATAACTTTTACAATCAAGGCCAAGCTGGATACAAATGTCGACGAAGGCGTTCCTTTTCAGAAAGCGTGCCCTTGTAATGTTGATGGATGAGACTTGTCGTAAAGAATGGTGGTTCTCGTACCAAAATTCGATTAATTTTTCTTTCAATTCCAGTCCTTCGGTGCTTTCAGAAACGTTATTATTGACACTGGCATCTGGGGATGCCATTGTTATAATAATTATGAAACTAGTTTAATTATTTTTTAATTTAAGTTGTGCATCTCCTTTGTAATGCAGTACGAAATAAGCTTAAATTCCATTTTAAGCTAATAAACATATGACGTTGGGATTCTGATTTGGAAAAAGTTGAAGCTTTTTCAACTCTAGAATCCCACGTATTTTTTGGGAATTCTCACCAAAGTACAATTCAGAATCACATGTGTGAAGATTAATGCACAATCCAATGTCCCACGAAAAATTCATTCCTATTCCAATGCAAAATCGCATTTCCTATTGCATTTTTTACAAGTCCTAACCCCATTCCTAATCCTAAAGCTAGGAGAAATTCGAATCCTAATTCAAGTCACATTTCAAAGTGAGAACGTTAATTCCTAAAGTCGATTTCAATTCTGAGAAGAATCCCAGGCCTAAAGTCAAAGTCTAAACACGGCATAACTGAAAGATGATTGGCAGACAAGCCGTTTAATGATTCCAGCAAACGCCAACGCACAATATTAAAATTACTTACGGTTCTTCTAACGTCGCACTCTTTTGTGTTCAATATCATTACAAACAATTGAATTTCATACCATTGTGCCGTGAATTAAATATTTTGTTTCTGATTTTATGATTGCCAGGAGTCTGAATTTAATTTAATTTAATAAATATAAAGGACCACTTTTCCATATCATCTGGATGTCTTTTCAAACTGAAATTTAACATTTCATTCATACATTTGTGGCCATGCTTATACGTATCTCGAACCATGCTGCATGGTCCATGCATGATGGAGCCTCTATTGTGACATATTTAACACCATCTTGCTTTAAGGTTTAGTTGTTATTGGAGCAAACATTTCCCGAAAGAAAATAAATGGAAAAACAACAATAAACTCTGTAAATAACAAATTATTAAAGCCATACCATATGTCAAAAATCTCAGAGCGTTTGAAAATCGGTTACAATTATTCAGCAGCATTTCTACATTTCTCTTAAACTTAATTTTATATCCTTAACATAAACTATTCACTCCCACTAAAATGAGGGTGTCAGGTTTAGTTATTAATGTGGTTACGAATGTATAGTGTGGGCGTGTCTTGGTTATTTGTAACAAATCATATTGTTTTAGTGTAAACAAAAAAATCCACACACCAACAATTTTGTTTTTGTTTAAAAACAAAACCAAAAACACAATGCCAGCTTATTGATTAAGTGCTGCTAATTTGCTGAAAATCTGTTAAGCCTAGCCGCCAATGTATGAATGAAATGAGAAATTTTAGTTTCAAAAGACAACCAGTTGTCGTTGAATACTGAAATTAGTAACATGGAAGAGAACCGTTTATATTAAATTTAATCAAATACCGACTCCTGACAATCACAAAATCAGAAACAAAATATTTAATTCACAGCACAGTGGTATGAAATTCAATTGTAGGTAGTGATATTGAACACAAAAGAAAAAAAGTGCGACGTTAGAAGAACCGTAAGTAATTTTAATATTGTGCGTTGGCGTTTGCTGGAATCATTAAATGGCTTGCCTGTCAATCATCTTTCAGTTCGCTACGGTTAGAGTATTTTTACTTTATTAAAAATTTAACAAGATTGACATCGAAGCTGTAGCAGAAGAGACTTGTAGATTTTGCTTACATTGTTTNAGCTGTAGCAGAAGAGACTTGTAGATTTTGCTTACATTGTTTTCGGAATTTAATAATTTTAATATTTTTTTAAATCTTCAAACAAAAAAACAAGGTTACAACGGCGCATATGGGGTAGGTGATATTTGATTGGCAGGCAAGCCGTTTATGGAGATTGTACGTTTTAGTAATACCATTTTACACTTTTTCCTCATCCGGGCCGGGCCATGGCTTTGTGTGGCACTGAAAAAAATACTGTAGACTGTTTGATTAGAATGATACAAATATCATTTATTTAACAATTATGAACTTTCCGTTAGGCATTATCATAATTATGTATTCAATTTTATTAATTACTTTGTTTTCGCCAATTCAGCACGCAGGACTTTTTTCATCTAAGTCGTCAAACACTGAAAACAAGGATTTCTAAATAAACCATAAATCAAACTTACATAAAAGCAATTTATTGCTTCAAAATTTAAATTAATGTCTTCTACCACTACCGGGTTCTTTGATTATATCCAAACTTAAAAAAATATATGCTATAAAGACCGATGTTTAGATTAAAAGTGTTTTGTTTTGCGGATAGTTAGAACAAGGATATTTGAATTCTCATCAAATGGTGATAGTGTAGTTGACCATTATGCTTTATGAAATAATATTTTCTTCGCATTCATCTTAAATTCATTTCAGTCAAGCTACACGTATAGGCACTAAATCATATTTTCAAAGCCCAGCTGAAGACGGAAGGGTTTACCGCTGGTTATTCAATACCCACCAATTAAAATTTGTTTTGGTATTTTCTTGTGTGGAAAATTAATAAATTCAAACAGGGCAGAGGCTGAAAGCAACTGTCACAATAATTATTCAGCTAAAATGTCTTAATAATTAGTTTTTGTAATTTTATTCGACATTTGTGTTAAAGCGGAAATGTCGTTGCATTAAAAATGTACTTACACAATTATTCCTATTTGAAAATTTCGTATATTTTCTAAAAGTAAAATTTTGTGTTACCTTACCATATTTAAAATTGTCGCGGTAGGTACAATAATATTTATGTAGTCTTGAGAAATATTGAATGTCTTTTAGTTTTATACATATTATTCGTATACAATATGTACCAATATGGTATAGGAAGTATGTCACTTAATGTGAACTAGAGACTAAAAATTTTAAAAATTATACCATTACAAACCCATACATATGTATATGGTTCGATCAAACGTTAAAACTTCTGTAGAAGTCCAAATATTCCTCAAATTTGGTTGACATTTACGAAAATGAATAATCCGGAAAAAACAACAGTCACAATGTTAATAGACGCACAGCTCCGCCAAACTAAAAAAGTAGGACCAGGTTGAAAAATCATTGAAACCAGCGAAAACTCTTCTTTCGAAGAGTTAGTGTCAATTATCTATCACTTCCTTGTCAAATTACAGGACTTCACAATTCAATTAAGTATGTCCGTTACGTATTTGTGACTAATATAAATGTCAAATTTTAATAACAAAATATGGTAAGTGGTTGGTAGTGCTTTATAGTTTAATTAAGCACATCCCATATTACAACCGATTTAATAATTAATTCATGGTATTCACCTAACTGTTTTTGAGAATTGAAATATTGAACGCAATTCTCTAAATTTATTGATTTTGTCAATAATATCTAAAATATGAATTTAAATTTATATATTCGTATTTAGTAGTGACTGTGAAGTATTGGTTTGAAAATGTCTGGAAATATACCGACCCTGAGTTTGGAAATATTGAAGTTAGAACTACGTATTGCCACTGTTTTGGGAACATCTCCTTTTAGAATTTTGGGCCTAAAAGGCAAACAGTTTCAGAATTCGAACAAGGCAGTACTAAACAAAAATATTACCGGCATCAACAAATTTTGGCTTTACTTTTCTTTTTTTATATTTTTACAAACCATCTTAGAGTTGTACGTCGTCATTACCAAGGGAGTGCTCTCAAATCCGTTGAGTGTGGCCCTCAGGTCCTTCAAACTCATATTGTATACGGGAAATTTATTTCACCAAACTAGTTTCTTTGTAAAGCGAAAGGAATATTGTCAACTTTTGAATGCTTTGCTTCACACTGACTCAATTTTACAAGGTATGAAGTTTTATTTTTATATTAAAATTATTTTCAAATTGCACATATGTACGTACAGAATTCTAAAACCATTGAATTTACATCCTTGAATTTAATTATCTGTATATACCATTCTAGGACGCACAAGTTCAGGTCGAGAAAACAATTCACAGGAAACATGTTTAAATATTGTTGTTGCAGTATGGATGGTATCTCCATTGATTTGCGGTCTTGTTATACCTGTGATTACGACTCTATTTCCATCTGTAGATCCTTATTTTACAGATAAAAATTATTTCATGAAAATAATATGGTGGATTGTTAGAATAGTAGATGTCATTGCAGCTATTCAAGTTGGGTCTCATGCTTCTGCTGGCGGAGCATCACTCCTAATTTCTGCGTACGTCTTTGAAATTTACCTTCACCTCCTTAGTCGGAAACTAAAACGTGCAAAATTATTTACGAAGAAGAATAAGTGGAAAAAGTTGGACTTTAAACGCTTTCAGGCTGCCTACATGACCAGCCAAATTCTACAAATTTTAGCCAACGAAACTTTCCGAGAATTCATTTGGCCCATTATACAAATATTGATTTCAGCCGGAATTATATCACTGCTATTCGCCGTAATAGCTTTTCAAAATATTTTAGACACTTCTGTTATCGCGGTCCTTTCTATGCTGGCTTGTGGAGTGACTACATTTCAAACGTTTGTTTTTCACCATGGTAGTAGTGTATATATACGTTCAAATGGCGTACTAAAGAGTGCAAGAAAATTGTTTTATAGTGACACATTAGCCGTAAAATATTTAAGAGCAGCAACACCAATATATTTTAAAATTGGTCAATTCCACATATGCAATAGGTCTCGTGGGCCCGACTGTCTCCTTTTTTGTCTGAGAAAAACGTTTTTTCTG
>VYYJ01004536.1:0-13159 GCA_021029165.1 Cyphoderus albinus
TCGGTATGCTAATTTCCGCCATTCCACCGAGCGAGGTGCCAGTTCCATCGACATCGGGACTGAACACCAAGGAGCCAGTCGACATGTTAATTTTGGTGGCTCCAGCATCCGCCCCAATGGAAGTGTCAACCCCAACCTCAGTGCCACAGCTTCCCGCTACTTCACCCGTGGTGACGACAGAAAAACCGCCACCCATGGAAATGTTAATTCTAGTGGGTCCCAGTCAGGCTCTCGAGTCAAACAACCCCATCCCCGCTTCATCCCCCTCGAATGAGACCACCACGCCTAGACCTTTCCTCCAACAAATTTTCAGCCGCTTCAACCTGACTGCACCCAGTTTCGGCGGTTTAAATTTAACAGCGCCCAGTTTCGGCGGTTTAAATTTAACAGCGCCCAGTTTCGGTGGTTTAAATTTAACAGCGCCCAGCTTCGGCGGTTTAAATTTAACAGCGCCCAGTTTCGGCGGATTAAACTTAACAGCGCCCAATTTAGCTGGTCTTAACCTCAGTGCCCCCATGTTCCCCCGGCTGAATTTAACACGTTTCAACCTGTCCATTATTACTGGAGGTGGAGGTGGTGGAAACCGAGGTGGAATCGGAGGCGTCCTTGTCAACTTAACATCCTCTTTAATGAACGCCACGCGGCTCAACATTTTCAACGCCTCTAGGCTAAGCATGGGCGCGGGATCCCTCTTTAATTTTAACGGCACCCGTGGGAACATTTTTAACTTCAGCTTCTCCTCCAACGGCGAGGGTGGTCTTCCCCTATTTAACATTTCCAACGTTGGAGGTGGTAACGGCGAAGGCGGAAGTGGCGGTGGCGGACTCCCATTCAATCTGTACCCACCTCCCGAGGGATTCCTGATGATCCCCACGCCACCTCCGATGAATGATTCAGTGCGCATGTCGCAAATGTTCGTGGGCAACCAGGTGGAAAAGTTGGTGGGCGACATCAACAACCAAAATCTGTCGGGGATCGTTGACTCCACCCTGAACATCGCCACGCCCTCTACGGTGGGCGTGCTTGTGAATGCACTGCTCAACATTGTATTGTGTAATCCTCTGGACAGGTGGAATGGAAATTGTGGGCTCTGAATAAATTAACTTATTAAAGAGAAAAACTAATTGCTTAATAATGATAATTAACCAGTTGTTAAATAATGAACCAATGAATGAATCAATAAATAAATAATAATTTTTCTCACTTAATTTATTAATCGAACACCTGGAAAAACAAAAATGGCTTATGACTCAGGAGGCATTACTTTTAGTCACATTTTACGAGTTTACCTGTGGTTAATTAAGTTAAATATAGTAAAAAATGTGGAGAATTTTTACCTTCGTCGTTTTCATTTTTGGCTGCTTGACCCAAGCCTCAAAAGATGCGTCTGTTAATACCGTTACCATTTTAAATCGCGACGCCTTGAAGGGCTACCTCCAACCGATCATTTATAGAAAGCTGCTGCCACTTCGCGACCCGCCCGTGGTGCAGCAGGCGAAGGTCTTCGTTTCAGAGGTATAGTACACGGTACAAAAATTAATTTTCTCTGCTATTAATCAAATTGTGCATAATTTTAATTTCCCAGTTTTTAAGTGAATCGCTGGTGGAATCGATTGAAGCACCCAAACCAGATGAAGATGCTGCGTCTTCTTCAAGGAGGTCCCCGAAGCAGGTGCCAATTTCGAGTGCGAATAACTCGAACTACAGCTCGGTACTCTCGAACCCGCTTGTAATTGCGAGTCTGACCCCAGATGAGCGGCAGCAACTGACCCCACAGCAGCTACAGCTACTACAGCAGCAGCTGGGTGGGGGCGGTGCCGTAAGCGGTACCGTAGGTGGTGCTGTTAGTAGTGTTGTTAATGCTGCCGGAGGTGGTGTCGGAAGTGGTGGTGGAACTGGTGCCGTAAGTACCGGAGTGTTTGGAAACAGCTCAAGGCCAGCCCCGGATCACGTGATTAATCAGGTGGATCGAATTATCGACAACGTCAATAACTACAACATCACAGGCATCGTGGATCAGGCTCTGCTCATCCGGGCACCTCCGGGCGTGCGACAATTGGTCAATGGAATCATCAACCTCGTTTTCTGTAATCCAGTCAACCGGCTTTGGAACCGTTGTGCGGGAGGTGGGGGGCTTTTAGGACGTGAACGTAGCATTAACTATAATTTTAATAATAAATCGTAAAACCTTTTATTAAAAAAAAAAATAAAAACAACATTTTAATAAATAATTAAATATATAATTGAGTTAACAAGTTATTGTACCCAAGTTGTAGCTTGCAAGCATCTGCATTGGAATTTAAGGGGTAAGCTGAGACCAGGTGCTAATTTGCATGAAACATCGACTCCAGTATTACATTACATTACACACTACGGCAGAAAGTTTTTTACGAGTTTATTGACCAAAGCCGACGCTGAATAAAACATGGCTTAGGTAACTACTATGCCAGAGACTGAGAGGTTAATAGCCCAATTAAACGATAACAATTATGTTAACCTGCCTAAATCTTACATTTTGGGAAAACTTGTCGCAGAATTTAATTAAGTAGAAAAGACATAGCACGTCCCATCCTGTCACAGCGAAAATGAAGAAAATTGGGGCAATTTTGCTCCTCCTGTTTGCAACATTTCTGGAACAGGTAATTGATCATTTAATCATACCATTAATTTTTAATTCATTAATTAAATAATTTTAACTAATGTTTTCAGGGAGGATCGCAACTCGAAGATGGGAGTGTCGACAACTTGGACCTTGAACAATTCCAGCCCCTTCGAGAGGAGATGGTGAACAGATTGATTGAAAAGGATGACGGGCCCTTCGAGCGGAAAATCAAAGAATTACTGGCGGACGTAATTAACTAACAATTAAACTCTTAATTAAATGAATTAATAGTTATTAATTTTTTTAACTTTTGGTATTTTCAGTACCTTGTCGCATCGGCTGTAGAATCCGTGACAAACTCCTCGTCTGACGATGGGATCTTTGGCAGGGCCCTCCTCCAACAAGGTGGTGTGTATTATCCACCTCCACCTCAGCAGCAGCAACAGCAACCCCAAATCGTCTATGTGTACGGAACTCCACCTCCCGCCCCAACGCAAAAAACCAGACGCACCCGACGCCCCAGTCACCACCACCACCGTGAAAGCAGCGAAGAAACGACTCGAGCTCCAGCTCCTCAGCCCGTCTACATTCCAGTGCCCGTTCCACAGCAGCCCATCTATCAACCGTACCCACCTCAACAACAGCAGCCACAGCCGCCTTACAATCCACAGTATCAGCCACAAGCACCTCAATACCAACCTCAGTACCCGGCTCAACCCGTTTATCAACCCCAGCAACCGGCTTATCAACCCCCTCAGCAACAACAACCCATCTATCAGCAACCTCCACCTCAGCCCGCCTACCAGCCCCAGCCTCCCCCTCCACCTCCACAGCAGCCTACGTACCAGCAACCTCAGCAACCAGCTCCGGTTTACCAACAACCTCAACAACAGGCGCCTTATGTACCTCAAGCACCTCAGCCACAGGCACCACCTAAACCAGAAACTCAGCCCGTTGAACCTCAAGATTCCATCGTGAGTCCCGCAGAAGGTGAACAAAGCGGAGGCGACACAAAGCCACTGAGCGAGACATTGGCTTCAACGCCACCTCCATCTCCACCTCCAACCTCTAATGCTTCTTCCAGCGCGCCAAATCCAGTTCCGGCTCCAGCTCCACCACCACCTCAACCACAATCACCTCAAACTCCCCCTCAACCCCAAGCACAGCCGCCTCAAAATCCACCTCCACCAACTCAGCCTCAACCGCAACCACAACCACCTCAAAATCCAATTTATCAACCGCAGCCCGCTTATCAACTACAACAACAGCCCCAGCCTTATCCACCTCAGCTCCAGCCTCAACCTTATCCGCCCCAGCTTCAGCAGCCCTATCCACCTCAGCAGCTTCCAGCACCTCCACAAGCTCCAGCTCCAATCCAAGTGGTCTACATCCCACCAACAACTCCCTTCGGTCAAACGGAAGCCCCGACGACGTCAACGACGCCAAGGTCAACTCCCAGCCCGCAGCACGTGTACAACCAAGTGAATAAGATTCTTGATAACGTGGCGGTGGGTAACATCACTGGAATCGTGGATCAGGCGCTTGGAATCCGGACGCCGATGCCGACCAGGAACTTTGTCAATGGGATTCTCAACACAGTTTTTTGCAGTCCAATTAACAGGTTATTTGGGCGATGCCGGGGTTAACTATAATTAATTACCTATGTATAATATATGACTAATGACATGTTAATTGTGATCGGATGCAGAATGAAATGCTAAATAAAATATTTACTTAAACTTTAACTCGACCTCAACTTTTAAATATTTTTTGTCACTATCATCATCGTACGTACGTAGTAGTACATCTTTATTTTTAATTAAATATACTTGAGAATTTTGACAATATAATTTAATAATATAATTTAAGTTTATTATTAGTAGTATTTTATTAATTACATTACCAATACCGTGATGAATAATTATTATACAATTTAATTAGCATCAATCATGTTTACATTTTTTAGTAATTCTTTTTATTCTTCTTTACTAACGTGCTTGATTTTTTCTTCTCCTTGTTAAGAATTTAATCTCACCAAAAAATCCTACTTTAACAAGTATTATCTTTCACTTTTTCATCTTTAATTAATTACAATTACAAATTATATATCTTTTTACTTTCGTTAACTTTCCATTTTAAAGATCTTTTCATTCCTGCTTTCATTTTTTCATTATTCGTTGAAGATTTTTAACCGTTCTCGTTGAGATCCTGCAATTAAAATGCTTTTGCTTACACCTTAAGATTAACACTGATTAAATTAATTAATCTAAATTATGCACAGATACATTATTTCATTTTTCTTATTCCTTCTTTTCTCCAACGCTTTCTCCTTTTTTGTCAATAATTTTCAGTCCATTCTGATCTCTTTTGCCAAAATTACAATTTGCAATTGGCAAATTGCGCATTTAACTGTAATTTGTGGAACATTTAGGAAAGTCATGTGTGATTGATATTGAATACATTTATTGACCCGACCGGTAGGACCGGAAGTGAAAAATTTTGATTATTTTTTATTAGACATCAGCAAAAAGTTTTCTACTAAGTCGGCTTTTGCTAATTGTTTTCTCTGCTAAATTTAAATTGGCAAAATGTGTTTACTTTTAAAAATTATTATTTTCGTTTTAACTTTTTCGTAATTGCGTCTGTATAATTTGTTACACTTTAAATGCAAAAATTCGGAAGTGTCTTTAATTAATTTAAATATTTCTTTAATTTTTACGAAAAAATAGAGGGTTTTTACTTTTACATTTTTACATTCTCACTGCAGTTAGGGACTGATTTTTGTCGTATTTACTTTTGCCTAATTAAAATTTAATCAAACTTTAATTATCGTCATTTTTCAAGTTCTTCATTACTTTTTTTATCTAATGCTATTTACCTAAACTATTTTCAATTCTTAATGTTTTACTTTAATTACTGTTTACTGTAACTGCTTAAAATTTTCTACAAAGTTCTAATTTTTTCCTAAGACTCTAAAAATGTCAAAATCGGACAATTTAATAATCCGGATTGTAGCCAATTTAGGAAAATAGATCGCGGGCGGGCGCGGGTATTTTAAATTTTAATTTTTGGCGGTTTGTAAAAAGAATGATTCAGAATGATTTGTTTTCGTTGCGAGTTTTATTGGTTTTGTATCAATATTTAAAATTGATTGATTGGTTTGATAAGCTTTTTGATTGATTAAAGAGAAATTTTCATTTTGGTAGGAAAATTCAAAAAAAGAGCGCGAAAAAGAGGTCGAAAATGAACCGAAAGATAATTGACAAAAAAGAAGCGAGCAGTGGTGAAAAAGGACGGCGCTTAATTAATTGCTCTATTAATTAATTTATAATTACCTCCCTTTAATTATTATCTGCTACTCTTTCATTATCCCACTTAATTGTTCACTATTTCACTTTTATGAATTAAATATTCGATTAATTACAAATTACAATTACAACTTAAAGGAAGGTTTGTAATTATTATCCAAGTTTGCAAACCATAATTTTAGAAAATTATTCTTTCAATTCTTTACAATAATTTTGTTTTAATTGATCAATAATTAATTACCATTTAGGACTTTTTCATCCTCCAAGGTCATATAATGTACGTATGTGATTTTAAGTTTGCACATGTTATATAATTAATACAATAATTAAATTAATTCATAGATACTTTCTTTGCTCTTCAAGCTTCAGAGTTAATTATACATGTAATAATAACTAATGTACTTTTCTGTTGTATGTAGTTAGTTGAATTAATTTTCTCGCTAAATTCTACGTAATTAATAATTAACTAATTATAATAATCAGTATATGAATCCACCATCTTCAACATTTTTCAGTAAACTCCATTATTTCATTTTAATTTTTTTATCTTTTTAGCACCACCTCCGTCGTGTATGTATTTAATTGTAATTAAGTGTCATCATATTAATATGCATGAATTCTGAATTCACATTTTGCTGGTTAATTAAATTATATAGATAATTAAATATTTTGCTACATTTTTATTCTTTTCTAAACACTACAGTGAAATTTTCTACATTTTATATTTGATGAGTTGAAGAAGGTTGAACAGATTTTTTTAATTGCATGTTTTTAGTGAAGTTGGATTCGACTTTAATTTAATTAATGTCAAGATGTATTAATGCAACTGGAATAACAGTTTTCTTTAAAGTTGGAACATTTATAGGGCTCAAATTTTTTTTTTTTTTTGCTTTTTCTCAGAGTATTTAGAAAGTGTCTATAAATAACTCATAGAATAATAATAAAAACTATGATTATTATTATTATTTCAGCAAACTGTGCCACTGCCACCTCAAGTCATAGATCATTAATTAATTTAGTTTAATTAATAAATACTAAGACCACAATGCGCTTTTTTACGTATTACTTAATAGAAGAAAGATGGAAGTTAAATAGAAAAAACAATTTCTAGCAATTTGTTGTCTAATTAATTAATAAGTACTAACTAATCAGTTAATTAATCATTACGGAAAACCATCATTGTTTGTTTTTGCTTTCAGTTTTACTAAAACGCTAAGAAAGTTGAGCTCCTTGTGGCAATAGTAATTAATACAATAATTAATTCATTATAATATAATAACAAATATCTTTTCAAAAGACGGCATTTAATTATTAGTTAGTTTAATTGATTCAATTATAATTTTTTAGTGTAATGAAAAAATTACGTTTTTTTCATCGGCAATAAATCCGTAGAATTTTTTTGTTAGTATACTTAATATAACAACAACGAGAAAAATCATTACACTTTTTACTCTGTAATTGTAATTAAATAATCTTTTGCTTAATTGTTGCAACATTTAAGATCCCTAAGATTCACATTCAGCCGGCCAGAGCTGAGTAAAGAATTTGAGATACAATCATTGTTTCAGGTTACCCCAAAAATGAACAACTTTCACTTACTTTCACCATTTTCACTTTTTTTCCTTCGCACACCGAAAACAGCAGGGCAAAAAATAAACTCTTTTAAAAAGCATTTAATTAGTTAATTAATTATGTACTTTGTCCACATTCTACGTAAAACGAAAAAAGTAAAACAAAAGATGCGTGACAATAATGACATTGAGACTACAGTGACTATGCAAAGTTAATGTGTCATAAATTAATTGTCAATAATGTGGACCCGAAAAGTAAATCATTAATTAACTAACTAATTAATAATTCGTTTCGCACTCTCCATTACTACTGGAGCTGAGCTAAGCTAAGAACGGATTTCATTCATAATCAAGTAATCAACACATGAATCAGTTTTTATAGTCCGCCACTAAGTCAATACAATACGACCTACCAACCTAATTAATTAATTAACTTAATTAACAATACATTCACCTGTCTGTATTCATCTTTAAATTTTTAATAGTGACACTGAAAATTGGACCTTCCACTGTTTTGTATTGGAAAAGGCAGCCACTGATTTTTAGCGAATTTTTTAAAATTTGCAATGGCGTCACCTCACATTTTTAACACGACTACTCAGATTTTTTACTACAAAACTAATTAACATGTTTAATTAATTACATAAGTAATTCTTAATTAATGTCAGAAGAATTCAACAACGCTTTTGCCCTTTGTCACTGTTTTCCAGTTTTTTCTTTTCCGTCACTGATGAAATGTAGGAAAATTTTTGCAGGAAATTGAAAATTATAATACATAATTACACTTCCGCAGTATTAATTATTATTCTTGTTAAATTTAATCTGGTGGAGATTCACTAAAGTTCATAATTGAATTTTAACTCATTCATTAAACCTTTTATATGCGCCATTATTAACTATATTATTGTATGTAGTGTATTTAAATATTATTAGAATATAATTATCATCCAAAATTTAATTTAGTTAATTACTAATTAATTCTGTTTTATTATCTTCTTTTACTGGTTTAAGTCTACGTCTACACTGCCTCTGCTTGCACCTGTCTTAAATTTTCATTTCATCACTCTTTGACCTATCTCGACCCTTTTGACCTTGACTTGACCTACACCATCATTTTACTATTAAATATTATTAATTATTTTAATTATAATTAATTAAATTCAATAATAATTTTTGCACCGTCTCTTCAATTCAATAAATAATTTTTAATTTAAGCTTTGCTCTTGTTGTTTCTTTCTTGCAAAATGTTGCTCTTGATTGATTGATTTCGTTGGCATTTTAATTGTGGCTTACCATTAAACTGATAAACTTCAATTAATTTTAATTTTTCATTTGTGTAATTAATTAAATAATTAATTACCGTTTTTGATTTGTTTGTTAGTAGTTATACTGAACCGAAACGGTGTTAATTTTCTTGCAGTATCAAATTGTTTTTGGTTGCGTAAAATACGGATATTTTTCTCTTGATTATTAAAAGATATTTATTTAATTTGTATTTAGGTAATGTATGTATTTAGGTATTTTATACAATGAATGATTGATTTGATATTATAATACCGGAGTGTTCACAATTTAATCTGTAATTAAAAACTCCAATCATAATCATCAGGTATGTTTAAAAAATACTCCATCTGATTCTGAATTTCATCTGTCGACTGTCACTGATCCCATTTTAATTGCAGGTGTGGCCAAAAAATTATTTTGTTGGTTAGTGAAGTGTGAGAATATTTTTTTTTTTCGGTTTTTAAATACCTGTTATTTTTTAAAACAATGTTAGTAACTTTGCTGATTGACTTGATTGATGCGTCCCGTGGATTTTTAATTGGATAGTCATATTTTTAACGTTTTGGATAAATTTTGATTTCATTAAAACGCAATTAATTTAGGGAACAGAAATATTTTTGGTATTAAAATTTTTGATTGCTTCGTGCTTTCGTTTAGTTTCGTTTCATTTCAAGATTTGGAAAAATTTCTCTTAAAAGTTTTTGTTTCTGGAGAGGAAGGATTTAATTAACTAGTCTAATTAAACAGGTATAGGTAAATGCGATAATTTAAATCTAATACTAGTAAAGTGGCTGGTCTACATATCTTGGTTGATTAACTGACTAATTAACTAATTAGATTTAATTGATATCACTAATTTTTAGTTAGGTAACTACTCATTCGCTCATTTGCACTCACTTTTATTTTTTAATAAAAGACTTTTACTACTGTTTGTTGAAAAGGTTTTTAAACTTGATTGGTAAAAGCTTTGGTTTTGGTAATTTTTTTACTTTGATTTGTCAAATTCTTAATTGATTTTCTTTTGGCTTTGTTCATTGTTTAATGGTTAGTTAAATGTTTAAAATATCTGAGATTTGTTTTGTTTTCGTTGTCTGAATTTTCTTTTGATTTTCCTTCTTTGATTTTCATTTCACTCATGGAAGTTAATGTCCTGACAAGAAGTTTGATAGTTTGTTAGGTAATTATAATTAAAAACGGTAGTTAGTTAATTATGGTCTCATTCATTGTTATATAGGAGGGTTGATAGTAAAATCGGAAAAATGATTTTTTTTTGGTCTTTCCATTTTTTTTGCCACAAGTTGAATGTTTGAATAATTTGAATCAAATTGAAGGTTGACTAACCTCTTTGACCGTTAAAACCGTTAATAATTGCTTAAAAGCTATTTATTTAAGAAGCCTGGAACTCCTCTGGGTCCTTGAGGCTATGCCACTGGGCGATGGGTCGCCTGGGTGTGTTAATCATTTCCTGCCAGTGCTGCAGCGACTTTCCCTCCTGATTCGGCCCAACTGCGATTTTCCCGATGGGGTCGCACGTCCCAATTCGATCGTAATCCAAAACCGTTAAAACAATGTGACATTTTGGTAACTGTTCCGGAGTGATTTCAAATGTGAAGCTTTCGTTGAAGTAGGGGTTCAGAGTACACTTCTTCACGGATGTCTTCTTCTTCTTGAACTTCTTTCCATTCATGTACAAGTTCATCTTCACGAACGGATCCGACAATCCACCAAAGTCCATCTTTTTCAAGTTTTTGCACTCCAGAATGCAAATGGTCAGTTTACCAGAAGTAGGGACGTACCGGAGTGAAAAGCAAATGTCGCCGAGTGCCTCCTACAAAAAAAAATCAGCAAAAATATTTTTATAGTATTTATTTATAGGACACCCTGTATAAACCCTCATTAATGAAAATTAATTTCCAGTTCAAGTGTGAAAAAAAAATCTTACGGAATCTTCGTCAACTGGAGGATCCAGATCCTTCCAACCCTCAATTGGAACAGCCAGGTCGATTTGACACATTGGAATCCGAATTTCACCAATTTGATCGTGCTTGGAAAACCTAATTAAATAAAAATGCAAATTGACAAATTTTTGACAAAAAATCAATATCTAATTTTAGAATTTAAAAAAATTATATTTACCGATCAAAGTCAAACACTTGAATCATCAACGTTTTCGCCATAATTTCCGCGAACGGAATACTCTTGAAGAGAAAGTTCTCATTGAACACGGGGTTCAGCGTCTTCCGGTGCACCTTCGTCTCAAACTTTTTCTTCTTGTCTCCGGCGAAAAAGACTTTGACGTAGGGATCGCTAGTACCTCCCGAGTCCATAGCCACGAGCTCTTCGCAAGCGATGATGGAGACAGTCAACTAAACAAAATAATACACACATACGTGATGTAATAAAGGTGAAAGTTGGAGAAAGTCCGGAATTAAAAAGAAAATATTTTTTATTTTTTAAAAATCTTACATTGGTAGTGTTGAAGTCATACTCAAGTTTGTAGTTGATTCTCCCAATTTTCTGCACTTCCTTTACCTCCTCGGGCTCATCGGGCTCTGCTTCCTCCTCGTTTGTCGTGAGTATGGCGGTGTCCGCGTCCGGTTGCACCTTATCTGAAACGAACTTGCCAAACAGCTTATTGCCCGCCATGGTCTTCACCATGCCTTTGCCTTTCTCCGAGCTGGTGAACTTTCGCCATTGCCTTCGAATCATGAAGCAGCAGCATCCACAGCAGACGATGATGATTCCAATGAAAATTAAAAAGACGCCCCAGATCGGCACCTTTGTCTTGGCGGACGCAAACTCGGCACTCTTCTCCACCAGCTCCTTCGTCTTCTCCAGGACCTTCTCGCCCATTCCTGGACCCGGTGGCTCTGTGGATGCTGGCGATTCCGTGGACTCGGGCACCTTCGTTGTTCCCTCCCCTATCACCTGCGACGCGGGCGTTGGAGATGGCGCCATTGAGGAGGAAGCGGAAGCCGCCGCTCTGATGATCCTGCGCAGGAATGGATGCACATCTCCTCCTATATCATTATCCTCCATCTCTGGAAACGATGAACTGGAACTTCCCGTTCCATCGTCCAGGTCATCCAATAAACTACTTCGGAAGGACGAGGCGGATGTCGATGTCAAAGTGGAAGCGGACCCCCAAGCACGAGGGACCAAGGAAGTCCCGTCGCTTAGACCGGGAAATGCCGACAAAAGGGCTTGGATATTTGGAGCCATTTTGCAATTATTTTAATTAATCAAAATAATCTTCGTCTTTTTGTGCTTTTTTCTCCTTGTTTTATTAAGGGAAGACTTTCCTTTCCCCTAAAAAATAAAGAGATTTTTATGGTCACAGTTTAACTTTCTCTACGGAACTTTTTTAATTTTCACCAATTAATTTAACCTTGAATGGCTTACCTTTTTAATGTGATGTGGTTTTTTCTTTAAATGGTGCAAAAAGGTGCAGTTAAAATTTCTCGATTATCTTTTCAACTTTTCTTTGATTAGATGTGATTGCATTTGTTCAAGTGTTAATTTTGGTTTTGTTAGTGAAGTTTTTTGTTTTAAATGTTAAAAATTTCTTTCGTTGCTGATTGAATTTTTCAAGCTTCTCGCAGATTTATCTTTTGTGGAATTATCAAGTTATCACAGCACGGTAATAATCATTTAATACAATTTAAATTCCTTTTCGGTTGGCTTTTGATTTTAATTCAAATTAATGATCATTATAATTACGATAGGTGAAAGTTTTTATTTAAAGTAATCATTTTCATTTTAAACATTTTTTTCTCGAGTCTCATCATATGAAGACAAGCACCACTTGAAATGATGATGATGTTGATGATAAAATTATGAGACAGGTGGTTTTTTTTTCAATAACGGTAACGGTGTCAATGTCAATTTAAGTGTCAATAATTGACAGAGAAAAAAATAATTGAGACGGTGATGCGATGTGATTTGGTGAAGGTAATATTTACGTGATATGATGGAACACAGAGGTAGGATTGGAATCAATGAATAAAAACTGGAGAAACTTTTGCTTTCTCCACCTTCACAACTTACGCAACTAAAACGATATTTTTTTCTTTTCGTTTCAGGATAAGGAAATTGTTTTTAGGATAAGGATAAAAAAAGATAAGTAAAACACGGAGAAAGCAGTAAGGGAAAAGTGCCTGAGACTACGTATCAACGTATGTGTTTATAATGTTGTATAATCAATGTTGATTATGGTAATGTGAAGATTATATTAGATTATATTATGTAAGTATGTCGCAAGAAAATGCCTGCTTGCTCCAGGCTAAGTTTCCTCACTTTCACTCACTTTCACCATTATGATTATTATTTCATACTTTCACCTTTTCCCCATGATTATAATTTGACCTTTTCTGTACAGAAATGTGTAAATAACA
>VYYJ01004537.1:0-13155 GCA_021029165.1 Cyphoderus albinus
ATTACATAAAACGGATGTGTACTACAGTACTACTAATAGCTTGGAATTCACCCCATAAAAAGGCTCGCTTTTTTCACCCATCCATAAAAATGGCCGTTTGACCTTCAGAGGGAGCTTCCGAGAATTCTTTACTTTAGTTACAACAACGTTTCTATCTGTATATCCCAGTTTTTTTAAACAGAGACATCATACAAACAGGGAAGTTTGTAGATGAAAAGATGATAATGACGCGAGTATTAAAAAGTAGAGAAATCTTCCTTTAGCAACGCATTTCCAATTTCTTTACAGTTACGTTACACCGCATCTTTTTCATCTTCATGGTCTGCCCTCCTGATGGTGACGTGGAATGATGAAGAGGACGACCAAAAACTTGGTTTATTTTCTGTAGTAAACTTTTTTTTACTATGAAACGAAAAAAAAAAGTTCTGATCAAAAATAGCACATACATAGTTTGGATATGGTGAAAAACGGGGCGAAATAAGCGAAGATGTAAAAAAGGTAAGACGAGAGAGTTTATGTCTGAGGACTTGGTAGATTTTAAGAAAAACTTTTCCCCTTATTTCATCTTCCTCTCCATGATAAAAGCCAGAAAAGGCTTGACTGTCAGTATTACTTAGTTTTTGTTGCAAACAAACTACTACTACGTCGTAGCCGCACTTTTTTAATAGGATAGCAAAGCACGCGCGGTGTTGATGTTGTTGGAATGGGTCTATTTGAGGTGGCTCCTTTCACTTTATAATAATAGAAAACACCTAAACACACACGTCTAATAAGTATAAAACTACAAAACCACATGGGAGATCCTGGTGATATTTCAGGGTTCAGGGTACATAGCACAGTTAGCATCCATGGAACAGCGCCATGGAACTATTTGCCAGACAGATATATCTGGTAACATACAAAAGGCTCATGTGGAGGGGGAGGGGCTCAAGTCCCTCCGACAAAAAAGGTTCTTGGAATAACAAGGACAGAGTTTTACAATGACTATTAAAGATAATACGTAATATCGAAAATGGGAGCCCTTTGCTTATAGGCAGTTTTTGGATTAACGTCATCATCACTCGATTCCAGCTCCAGCATCCAACTCGATGGGAACACTCCACACTCCAGTAGCACACATCGAAAGAAAAATCTTTACTTTCTATACAATATTTCCATCTTGTGTGTCTCACTCACTGAGTGAGTTGGGTTGAGTGAAACGTGTGGCAGGAGAGTGGAGGAGTCGCACCAAAACAAGCACTGCTCACTGCTTCCTACTCCACTCCTCCAATTCTGGCATGTCATCGGCTGAGAGAACCAGGAACTGGGGAAAACGTATCAACTTTACTTTAGCCTTTACTTTTTTACATCACATCTCGTAACAAACCTATCTACATTTCGGGGCCATAAATAACATTACATTCACAGCAGAGTGGTCGTTCACGGAACATAACAAACAAGAAGTTGTACGTGCGTTCTGTGTACGCATACTACGACAAGGTAAAATGCTAGAAATTTACACTGAATCTACTTCCAATCTCCCCTTCACGTTTTCGTGAGTCAAGGATATTTTTTGTATTTTCTGGTCCACGGAGAAAGAAGAAAAGCGAAGAGGTACATCATGACTTTCCTTGGCACAGGACTACAATTCACTAGACAACTTGGACCGTAGGGCAAAGAGCCTATGATAATGGCGCTTCCTGTGGATATTTTTAGGTACTTTATGATTCTCTGTGTGGGAGCTTCCAAAATCTACGAGAATTATTTTCTTTAAAAAAAATGGCTCTTTCCGTAGGTACCTTAAATACCCTTTGTATAAGCCTTCCGTTAATATTATTTTTGCGAAATTCCATCGCTGTCTTTCTCAACTTTTTTTAAAACACGCGAATGCCAACCAAAACCTTCAAGTTGAAGTAAAGCGAGCGAGCGAGTTCCTTATTTTAGCTATCAGTCCACTAAACTAAATTCGCCATGTGTAAAATCAGTGATCGCTCGCTGAAAATCAACGAACCATCCAGCATCCGCACTTTGACGGAAAGACAAAAACCGGGTGATGAAAAGAGCAGAGAAATTGGAGCTGTCTTTTCCCATTTTACCTACAAAATGCTTTTACTGGCCATTTCCAGCGAACCAGTGTAAAAGCTGAAGTTGTTTGAAGCAGAACTAAATTAACTGTAAGAAACTGTGAAGATCCCAGAAATGGGGTAATCTATAGATATAAAAGTTTGTATCTAAATTTCACAGCCAGAAAAGGTCAAGAGGTCTGTATCTGCAAAAAGAGAAAAAAAAACTAAACTGCGTGAGAATTTTTTTTTGCTTAAAGGCTGTAGGTTATTTATAGGTAGTTTTAGCATCAGCTTTCTTGCATACCTCTATGGAAGCTGCATCTTTTCTAAGGTCCCCCTCTGTGTTCACAAAGACCCGAAAAAAGCTGAGAGGAAAAGTTCTATTAGATGAGAAAACGTGTGTGCCTCTTTTAGAGTAGTAGCAGCAGCAGTAGTTTGTTGGATGGAAGTAAGCAGAGCAGCAGCAGCAGAGCTCGTTTCATTTCATATTCCTAAGTGTACATTTCTACATACAATAAAAATTTTTATTGTATAGCCCCGTCCACACCCCATAATACAAAATGGTCCTGGAGAAGCTGGAGAGGCTGGAGCACTTTCCCTCTCAGAGAACGACGACGACACAGCCCATATTAAATATACACACACATTTGCCTGCAATGTAAGTACTTTGTGGAAAGTGGACCCATTCGAAGGTAGGAATTCATGAATAGTTCCATATATCTCTTTCCTATCACTTTGTCTCTGTCTCTTTTTGCTGAATGCTTTCCAACAAAGAGAAAACTGGGTAACAGGGAAAGGAATACCAGGAAAATAATATCAAAGCCTCCATGTGTGCATCTCGAATCTGCAAAGTCTTGACCTGCTTTTCGCTACGTTTTTTTTATTTCTGTCTTTCATTCTTTTCTCTTGCTCTGCCTTTTAGTGAGCGAATGAACTGAACTTTTTAATACGAGGTTACTACGTCGCAGGAAAAAAAATGTTGTCGTTCATGTTGCTTATAGAAGAAAACGCGTTGTACTTAGTTATAATAATAATGGCGGGGGTTATGCCTTTTATGGCTTGTCACGTTGAATGAATGAGTTGGGAGAAAGAGAGGGAAAGATGTTCCATTTTGGTGATAGAGTATGCAAAGCGTGGATGCTGGACGCAACGCATTTACTGGAACCAGCCGAACAACCAAAAACGATCATTTTTTACATGCGATGCAAGAGCCGTGTGGTTGAGCCGTGACGATGACGATCATGAGCCAGCCTGGAAGCTGCTCTATGGAACTCTGTGAAAGCAAAAAAGTAACTTGAAAGCTGTTCCGCTCGCGAACAAAATCTCATTCACACTGTATAACGTACCTTTCTCAAGTTGGATGATATCTGGCTTCTATTCAGATTCCCTATATGGAATTCATTTTATAAAAAAAAATCCAAGGGCGAAGTCTGCATTGAGATTTTGGTGGGCACACGGAAAAAATGCTTTGATACAGCTTGTCTGTAATGGGAGATGCTGTCTCCATTCTAAAAATGTTTTTTTTTCCTTTGCTTTCCTACTGAACTCGATATCGACATAAAATTGATATTATCAGTGGCAGAAGTTATGCATGAACATGAGCGTCGCGGTTCGTGCCACTGACAATGAAATGAGTTTCTGGCTGGCGAATGAAAGAGAATCCTGAGAAATGCGAGGTTATTCTTTCTTGTGCTGTGTCATCTTTCCACCTCGAAATATTAAATCTATTGAGAGATTTTCGACTTCAGTAGGAGTANGAGAAATGCGAGGTTATTCTTTCTTGTGCTGTGTCATCTTTCCACCTCGAAATATTAAATCTATTGAGAGATTTTCGACTTCAGTAGGAGTAAATTGGAAATGATGGCTAAAAGAGAGGAGAGGAGAGCTAAAGTTACAAGTGAACATCGTTACTCTTCTCATCTATTTTATAGATATGTCAAAAAAAAGGTGAAAGTCGCGATAAAATAAATGCAACGAAATCACGATTTTTTTTCTGGACAGAGTAAATTCTGTACATTCTGAAACATTACTTACTTAAATCCTGGTTGGTTGCTGAGTTGATAGTCTCTTCTTGGAAGGATCAGGACAAACGATACGACGGACAAGGATTAAGACTATCATGACGATCATCATTCTTCCAGCAGTGGCAACCTCATGCTCGTGGTGACGTTGTGCTGTGCGGGTGAAAACTTATGAGGAATGGGGAGACGAAAAGACGAGGAAATTTACTTACTTTACTCAACTCACATGACATTTTATTTTATATTTAACGAGGATAAAATAGAATAGAACCCAGCCAGGAAACTTGCCATGTGGTGGGCGACGGTTGACTCTGCGGAGTCTTAGCAGTAGCGAGAGCGAAGGTTCATCTTCCTCTTCCGCTACGCTTTTTCTCTTCTCTTCTTCCAAGAAATGGGATGTATTTAAAAAATCTTGGATGTTCACAAGTCTGGTTGTTGAAAGAAAGCAGGAGCAGTAATACATAAATGTACTCAGTTCAATCGTAATGGTTGGTAGTAGTCCATAGCTGGAATGCTCGGCTCGGTTGTAAGCAAGCGGTAATTTTTCTTCATATTTATCCAAATTAGATGTGATGTTATCATCACCCAACCACCACAAAAAGTGCTCTAAGCTATGCAGCTTATATGGGCTCAAGTTAGACGAGAGGACACCACCGACACTCCGTCTTTTCTGCATTGTACTCGAGTGTGTGGCGAAGCCAAGTGTAAGTCGCTTTCACGGTTTCCTCGCTTTTCCCCCTTTAAAATGGTGTAACTTGTCAGAGAAAATGTTTGAAGCGAAAAAGGGAAGAAACTAAAATTCAGTGTTTTCCCTTCATAAAAAAATCCTTGTTTTCCCTTCGTCTCTTGTTATTTTAAAGTAACCAACCGAGCAAACCAAACGAAACGAAACCGCACCACGCACAACGCAACATAAGCGACACGACATGCTCTCAGATAGAGAAAGTAAACACTTTCACTGGAGACTCTCGTGAGCACAAAATTATAATGTGAGCAAATAAAAAATTTCTTACAGTTTATGCACAGCTTTTCTTTGCCAGATGTAATGTGTTGCGTTCCCTGCTTTCTCTGACTTTCTCTCTTAGCGAAACAACAAGTAAAATTCAGCCCACCACTCATTTCTTATGCACGCAAATATTGCCTTCGCTCGCCTCCTTTTCTCATCATATCACAATATCTTTGGAGGCAGTCATGCATAATGCAGCCACTTCATATCAATGGAGTTGCACAACGAGCGGGGGAAATGTGGCAGACTTGCATTCAGCGAAAAGAAATGAGACTTTCACTTTTTGTGACGAACGAGCGTAAATACTATAATCTCTTAATTTATTTTTTTTCTTCGTCTGTGCTGCTGTGACTGAGTGCGATGCGATGCGGTACATACGTATGTAGAGATGTTTTTTGTGGAGGAATGAAAATAAAAGTAAAATGCCTGTGTCAGGCCGGAAAATGCCAAAAAATGAAAGTTATTTCATTTTACAAGGGTTTCTGCGTAAAAAGATTCTTTTATACTAGTGAATACAATGTACACGCTTGTCTTTTTTGCCGGTATCTGAATAACTACATTCCATTACGAGCACGCATAATATGGACATAAAACCGGTTTTTGTAGCTGATCATTTTCATTGCGTTGTTATACAAAGTCAGCAGAAATGACCAGGCAAAATGTCCATGTCGTGTAAGTGGAGTCACGGGTTTAGAAGATGACGGTTTATTGCATTGCTTGCCTCTGGGCTATGTTATTTATTATGAAAGTCGTTACTTTCTACGCTAACATGCACCGCTACTGACTGAGGTAAAGCTTTTCGTCAAATAATGAATTTTTCTTTACAATTTTTATGTTATGTTGTATCATGACTCTTCCGGGTTTCTCTTTTGTGTAAGGCTGGAAGAGTATAAAATAAACGTTATTGATAAACTTGTATTTTGATTTTTATGGCAAGCAACCGGAAGCACGATGGAATTGAGTGACTGAGTGACTCAGGTTGTTAGGAACGAACTTTACAACGGTAATTTCATGTCGAGTGGAGTTGACTTGGGTTAGGTTGAGTTTAGCTATGCACGCCTCATAATATCCATAATCATAACATAACAATGCAAAATATTGCATTGTAGCGGCAGGATTAGAAGAGAGTGTCTAGTGCAGGCAGGGATTTTTTCGAAGAAAAAATATCCATCAAAGGGGAAATTTCACCACAAAAATGTGATGTAAAAGAAAGGAGGCGATAAAATTATAAAAAATTCCCCGCTGCTGGAAATGACGCAGAACATTTTGAATATTAACATCAACCGTCATCAACATCAGCATTTTCCCTTGTCAAAAAATGTAGGCCATGCACCCACTCACATTGAAAGTCGACTAAGGGAAATTTACAGAGTTTGAGTTGAGCTGCCATTGCAATTAACAGACTGAAAACATATACGTATGTATAGGTATGTTACTTATGTAACGGCTTGTGCTCTGTCATATTAATAAACAAGACTGAAAAGTTGCAATTTCCAGACTGCAGACATAATGCAAGGTGAAAGAGGACATGATTAACATATTAAATGTGGCTTTGAGTAAAGTTGGAATGAAAGCGACATCACAGCAGAACAGAAAACACCTCCAACTTCCGTCCGTTGACAAGGGTTCGTGCTGAATTAGGGGAAAGCGGAGACAAACTGAAACTAAGTGGGAGTGCAAGGTGACAAGGGAAAATGGATGAAGAAATGGAAGTGAAAATTGTTCGATCGCACGTGCAAATTACATTAAATTCGAAAATGATACGCTGACTCAAATATAAAGCTGCTGCTACTTATTGAGATGGTATTGTGCTTAAAAGTGTATAAATCTTGGATCTTTTATTACTACTTAATGATTTTTGGAGAGCATTATTTCATGAGAATTGGAGAGTAATATGATGCGAATGATGGCGACTTTCTCGGTCTAATTAATTTCCTGCCTCGCAAGTCTTAACAAACTTTACTACTCATTTGCACAATGGCTGGGAAATTCAATTCCGGGAATAACCTTGTTTTCCAGTTCGCCTCCTTCGATTCCAGTGCACAATAGAAACTGAGGCTGTGACTAAAGTACCGAGTGGAGCTTTCTAATTCTAATAGTACGAATATATAGCCATTACGTTTATAGGTTAGTATTCCATTAGTTCCTCAATCTTCAATATCTACCTATAGCACACCACTCATCTACCACCGCGAAGTGAAGTCAGTTATTGGGTTGCCTCGAACCGTGTAATGAAGCTGGGAGAGATGGGAACAGACAAAGAGCAGATGGCGGATCGTGATATGACGATGGTAAAAGGCAAGGACGACAGCGACAAGCAAACTCGTTTGTGAAAATTGTTAAAAGCAAGAAAACTCTTTGCCAATATGAATGATTGTTATTGTAAGCTTGTCCTTGCAAAATCGTCAAGTTGAGTGTCAGGCCGTGTTGTGTGGTTGGTTCGCATCGGAGAAAGTCGATGTCTGAACAATTCCATTACATTTGTTGTCATACCAGTGTATTCCAATAAAACTGCTCCCACCACTTTAGCTAAGCTTCTCTTGTTCCAAGCTTTATCCAGCCCGAGTTGACTTTCTTTCCTTCCGTGAAGGTCGATTGTCTTTTTCCTTCTTGCTCACCAAAACGCGCTTTGCTGTCGTGCATTTTTACAATGTACTCTTCTCTCTTTAGCTATCGTGTGTCGCGAAAAGTGAACTGTAGTCAAAATAGAAAGTTGCTTCATCCAACCGCCTGCAGAAACCCACCGCATCTCTTCCTCCGCTCGGTTGCTAAAGCATTTTTCCAACTACTCGGGTTCATTAAGATGATTCAAGAGTGTGGGTAGAGTGGAGGATGATATAGTCACGAAGCACCGAGTTAATATCATATTACCATTACCATTACGTAGTATACCTCTTACATATAGTACAAAACTATTCGAGTCGTTTGTCTTTGAAAAGCGGCAATAATAATAATGCGAAATAGTTATATTTAGTACTTCATCTGCTCTGTCGTTTGTCCAACATCCCTCTAAACCGATACGTAAGCCGCTTTCGATTCAGACTTACTTTCAACTTTCACTAGTGACTAGTGGGTGTTCGAGTAGCAGAATCAAGCGGGGGATAGAAATATCATGCTCTAAGTAAGTAGGCTCCACGTTTCACTTCAAAATCACTCGAAAAGAAAAGTTCCCCACAGAGAAAGTCCTTTGTCACTGAATCATATACACACACACCTTAGGTAAGCTACGTTACGCTACAATTTAGTTTGGTGCTTTGCAGCCAGAGAGAGAGAGAGAAAGTTGAAATGAGATGTGAGTGGGGAATATGGTATAGTAAAGCTATTTATTCCTTAGTGCCCACTTTCTCTGGAGAGATGACTCTACAAAAATTATATCTTTCTTCGCACATTTTTTTTCCATGATACAACCAAATAATAATCCTATCGTCCGGAGCTTTGCTGTCTTGTCAGAGCGTTTTTATGTAGTAGTTTGAAAGCATATTGAAGAATAAGAAGAGTGACGACAATAGAGCGTATAGATTACATCCATATGCATTTAGTATGAGAAAGTGACTCTTTTTCCCGTTGGAAGTTGAAACGGTGCGTTAGTTGACAATAGTAAGAGAATGTATGTATTTATGTAATAGTAGTAAGTCATTTCGGTTATTAAAATAAACAAGACTGGAGTAATCGTCGTGATGTAACGACGCTCTAAACTATACAGTGCATTAAAGTTACAGCCTCTGTCAGTGTAGTGCTGAGCTCAGCCAATAATAATAGGCTATCGCTGCTCATCTATTATATTGTCTTGTCGTAGAAAATGAAAGTAAAATTTCACAATATCACAATGCTTCGTTCATTTCATGTCGTAAAGATGAGTGCAATACAAGACTTGGGCTTATTTGCCATTTTTGTCCTTTCTTTTTATATCCCGTATAGTAAAATGCCTATTTCGAGCCACTCTTGTATTTATTTATCCCCTGATCTTTTCAAGTGCTCGCTCGCCATTGTAAACGCATCTCGATATGGCCACATGTACAGTACATTGTATGTAGTAATGTAATCTTTTCGCATATTTTGTGCCGATTCAGCACTGCATTTCATTGCTAATAATGGAATTGCGGTACATACGTAGGTTCACTGGGGACGGGGCTAGGGGAATTCTAGAGAGAGAAAAAATGCTATAAGAAACGGCAGTTTATTAAAGCCCAATAGAAATGAAGATTTGGTTTTAGTTTTTTTTCGGTACATGTTCAAATTGTGATATGACTGACTGACGGAAAAATACGAGAAGTCCTAACTTCTGGAGAGGACATGAAGTAACGTGAACCTCTTGTAATAATAGGAGCAATAAGAATAATACTTTTACTATTGTCACACACTCGCAATTTCCCACTTGTTCTTCACCTCCCGCTTTTACTTTTATCTTGCATTTAGTATCATGTATTATAAAACGTAGCCTGGCTTTTCGATTTAGGCTCCGTTGAGTATTTTGAGAGCGTCTCATCTACGGGCTTGTATTATGAAAAAATAAGGGGATTTGGTTTAAGCTTAAAATAGTGCTTGTTCATGATCGGAATGAGTTAAAAGAGGGAGCAGTTAGCAGGAGAGAGGAACAAGGAGAAAATTCACATCGTTTCATCTCATCTCGTCAAATATGTATAACTCTTGAAAATTCACTTACATACACACTGCCGCTGACTGGTGATGATGCTGTGATGTGAGTGAGACCTTTCGGAGGCTGGAAACGGCCTTGTGTTTTAGAATTTATAAAAGTATGATGAGTCCTTTGAACAAGCTTAAGGGTCATTTAGATACATGTTTTCTTATGAAATTCTAAGAGAAAGCTATGGAGTAAGTACATACATATTGTGATGCGCCCTGCCTTTTCTTTACTTACTTGGCCAAACCACATTTTTCTGCGCCGCACTCCATTTCATAACATTACACAATGCATTCTCCTTTACCTTGGAATCTACAATGAGGAGAAAGTGAAGGAAAAGGAAAGGAGGCTGCAAATACTCACGGAGAGAGAAAGGCGACCCAAGATTTACTTTTGGCTTTAACGCTCCATCAGCCTGGCTATGTTTTGGTTTTCTAAAAACTCGACTCGCAACACCGCTCCTATTATTCTGCTGGCAAAGAAAAACTAGGCACTTTCTCTTCCCATTCTTTCCCATTTTCACATTTCTAGAGTTCTATTTATGTAGAGTTAAATATATGTTTAAAGAGTGAGCAAAATGATACAGCTTCTATTTCTGGTGCGCTGTGCATCTATCTTCTAAGAGAAGACGCGAAAAAGTGAGCGGAGCCGCGGCGCATGTTCTACACAGAAAATCGAAGAGCGAAAAGTAGGTCACGAGAAGACGAGCGGAGTTTCAATCACTTTACTACTACACGCTCCTACTATGCTACATACGTCATCTAGGTACCACAAAATGCTGATTCTGTGTACATCCAGTCACTGCCACTGCCACTGCCACTACTGCTCGAGTTTTACCCTCGTTTCCACGAGCTTCTCCTATACTACATACTCTGTCTTTCTCTTTCTCTCATTTCGCAGCAGCATTTCGGAGAAACAAACGAACTCCTAAACACGGCTGGAAAACGTGGACAATAAGCAGAAGCAGAACCCAGAACCTCTTTCATCTCATCTCTCCCTGTGTAAACGAAAAGTACGAAATCTTTTCTCCGTCTCCTTTCGCATCATCAGCAATAGCAATGGCAATGGCAATGCTAAAGTAAACATTCAGTTTCTCCGAGGAATTACGTCTTCCTTTCTCATTCGCTTTCATTATTTCCCATAACTGTGGCTATATGCTGGCTACAATGCAATGAAATGAAAGAGAAAAAATGCTATTTACGTTCTCACTAAATATAGCTAATACAAAATTGTGTATACATTAAAAGCATGTCTGTGCACATATGTTTCTGCACGTAATTGTAAGCATTCACATGTTGGAACATGCACTAAAATGAAACAGTTTCATTTAGCATGCCATGCCCTAAAACACTTGATTTCCTTTGAAAAAAAAAGTTTCCAAGTTTTGTAACGTAACACTTCGCTTTCGCCTGCGCTTGCCGTTCGTTTCTCCCACGAGAGTTGTGATTACTTTATTACATGCCTACTTATCGAGTTGTTGTGGTAAAGGTATTTACTTACACTTAACGAAGTGGCGGTTGTCCTTCGCTTTATTGTATCAAATCATATGATGCGATATTCTTATATAAATACATATATAATATGAGCATGTGCATTGCTTGCAACTTGCGAGATTGCAAGGGCTCAGGAATTCGATATAAATTTCACATTTAAATATAGCTATATGCAATGCATCTATGAAATGAATGTAACTTCACAACAAGTATGTAATTCCTTCACCTTCAGCTCCCCTTCGGCCTCCTTCTGCTCTGCTGCTACATGTGCGTCATTCAAGCCGCGTTTTTTATAAATAGAGTGTAACTGTGCTGTTACCAGCCATGGGTCCCCAGACAAGTTCAACTTTGATCAAGCTGAAGGAAGAAACGCGGAGGGACAACGTGAAACACAGGATATCACGAAATAACATAACAATGTCATTATTATGAACATTCTCACTTGTCAGTATTATCTTTCGAGTCGCTGCGGTGAGTCTATAACGAACCGAGGTATTGGATGGACTTGAGAGAGAGAGAGAGAGAAAAGGGGAGTCATTTCCCTCCTGGTCTGCTGGCCAGCAAAAACTAACTAAACTCAACTAAACTAATTCCTTTTGATCGTGTTCACTCATTCAGTTAGTGGAACGAGCGAGCCACTATAATTTACTTTCCATTTTGTCCTTCCTCCTAAATAGCACGAAAGGTATCTAAATCGAAAGAGATTTTCGATAAACTCCGATCACGATACACGTCATCATCATAATAGGAAATCAGTGGTAAATATTATGAGCGTTTATCATATCACAAAGACATTGTCATCATTTCGTGGAAAACTAACAACAACGAATTCGGGTTGTATTGACGTGTGTGGAATGTGGGAGTTGTATTGATGTGATGTGGGTTCCTACAGAACGCTTTGATGTGCACTAATCAATACACCGAAAGCATGACTCAATGCTATTTACTCTCCCACAATGGAACTATTATCCATGAAACACCAAATTAAAAACGGAAAGGCAATTTACTGGTAACGACGTTAATTAATATACATCGTAGTTAATTATAGGGTCACAGCATACCAGCAATTGGGAAAATTATGGTTGGTAATCTTACCAAATACCAACATATAAATTGACTCACCGTTTTTTATTTTAAATGATTTCAAATCTAACAGCTCCATTGTCAGACTCACATTCACAGCGAGTCCAGTAGTTAAAGCTGGTTGCATTGTTTGTTGTTTGGAGGTGCATGATAACAAAACGGAGGGAGATTCCTCGTTCCTCACTACTACGTATGTACTACGACAGTCACAGTCGCTCCAGTCACTTCCCAATTTGGCCCATAGTTTTTGTTTTGGATCATGAATGACGATGATGGTGATGCAGATGGCTTTGATGACGACGACTATTGTAATATTTTGTAGTTTGCAGTTGATAATGTAGGATTTTTTGCCTCTCGTTTGGACATAATATGCAAGTTTGAATGCATGTCCTAAATAATTTTTACAGTTTTACTGTTATTGCTACTCCACATGCACGACTGCACGTCCGCTTGTATCGTCGTAGTAGTAGGTTTACCCTTGGAATCAAATCCAGCCGTTTTTCACAATTTCCCTTATAGTAATGCACATAAATAAGTACATGCATATTATTATCAAGTGTGTATTAGTTAGAGAAAGTAAATAGTGGTATAAAGGAGAGAAAATAGCACGGAGGCAAAGTTATGACTGCTTCATGTGCGAAAGTGGACTTCCAGCAGCACAGTAGAAAAATATCAGCTTTAGTTCCACTTGAGATTTCTTTTCTGGGAAAAAAATAGCACCATCTCTAAAACATAATAACATTACATTCTTCTTCCTTCCTTTTGTTCAAAACTGGAGAAGAAAAAACTGGAAAAAGTGGGTCTGAGCGTCCTCCTTTTTTGCCTCCTCTTGACTTACTTTCCCACTGCCTCCTCGCTATGTAAT
>VYYJ01004538.1:0-13152 GCA_021029165.1 Cyphoderus albinus
GACAATGCGTTGTTTAATTTAAACAAATGCTGTATTTATACATTATTAATTCGGTTTATTAAACTAAAATTAATGCTACTCGGATGGGGAACCGGCGATTGTTTCTTGCTTAATTCCGTTGCAAATATTGCTGAATGTAATACTATTACCATTTACATTACAACTGCCACTGCTGACGATATTACCGAAAGCCGGTGCAGTTGTCGTTCGGAAGCTAGATTCTATTTCATCTTTGAGAAAATCTTCCATTGCGTATTGTGCAGCCAAGTGCCCTTTATTAATGGCGATTTCGTAGGGCGTTGTGTCCCCGATTCCATTTGGTTTACTCATATTTGCACCGTGCTTCAAAAGTTCTACGACGCATTCGACATGATTCCCGAAAGAGGCAAACATTAAGGCAGTGTTTCCTGCATCATCTTCCACATCCGGATCAGCTTTTTTGGATAATAAAAAACTTAGTACTTCTATATGACCGTTACAGGCTGCAAACATTAGAGGCGTCTCTCCATCTGGTCCAAAAGTGTTAATTTGGGCACCTTTTTCAATAAGTTTTTGTACTATTGAGAGTCTCCCATGAAAAGCGGCCCACATGAGAGGGGTGAAGCCGCTGGGATCTTTGGCATTTACATTTGAATCTAAAATATAAAAGTTAATACAATGGTTAGTAGTACAATAAACTGATCATTTCGTCTAATCGATTCAGTAAGCAAAGTTTTTAATATTTCGGTTCAAATTGTCAATTTTACCTGTGATATCATTTGCCGTGAGAGTGGCCTTTGCAGCCTTCTCGTGAAACGTGAGTGATTCGGGCCCATTCTCTTTATTCGTTGTTTTGACATTCCCCCTTTGTAGATTAGTCAAGATTGTCAGAGACTGTTGCTGCAAAAATCAAAATATTTAACCAATAAATTCAAGCTTGACAGACATGACAGTACAGTAATAGCAGAGTTCAGGGTTTTACATTAATCAAGCCTTATTTGTTAAAATATTTTAAATACTCTGGCCAATTTTCTAAAAGTTCTATCTATTGAAAATGTTGCTAACCTTATAAGGTTGAAATGCACTATGTGAAGACCCAATCTGCGGTACTGATGCGGTAGAGACTGTTGGTTTCGGCGACTTTTCTGGAGGGGGGAGATCAAGCTCGAGATCCGTTTCCACTTTACCAAACTTATCGAAATCTAATGGTTCTTCTTTTACCGAAAACAATACTGCGCTTGTATCGTGCTCAGAGCTTTCCATGTCCATGACAAACCTCACTCCTATCGGAATCTTAAAGATTAATGTTTTCGACTGCGTTTCGAAGAGCGAGTAAACTCTTGAATTGCTTAGGTTGACTAAACATCAAATAACAGATTCACACATGGGCAATGCAATTAAAAATAACTTTTGGCCCTGACAAAACGCCAACTGCCAAATCTAAAATATTACTGTTATTTTTGAGGCAACATGTTTGTTTTAACGAATTTATCTGTATTAGAAAGTCTTCAGAATTGAGGTTTCAAACGCCAGTGGTATCTAAAACCCAAACCTAGACCTTCTTGTCCAACTTTTGCGAACCCTTACGCTGAATTTTGTACAAGAAAAAAGATTGATTGATGTTCGTGAAAAGCAGGAATGGCTCATGGAGATTTTTAACCGATCGTTATCACATTGAAGAACAAGGATCTATGACATTATTATATAGAAAAAACTTTGTATCTCCACTTTAGTGAAAAGAAAGAGAGGGGAGAAAGAGATGTGAGATCCCTGCTGAATCCCAGGCTAAACATAGTTGAGTGAGATAAATATACATATGTTATATGTACAAAACCCTTTATAGTACATAGTTTATTTGGATGAGTTTCTTCATATGCTGTTCCAGTGTCCACGCTTATATCCTCGAAATGTTCAAGTTGTAGTTGTAAAACCTATCATTCTACCGTCACCGTATGATCTAACTCGTTGATCCAGGTTGTTATAATTCTCTATCCTATCCTAATATCCCATGCCTAATAACCTCCATAAAAGTCGTATTGCTTTTCCATTTTTAGCGAGTGAAACCTTATAAATAAAATCATTATCATTACCAACCAGTTTAGTTTGGACTTCTCATGTTACATAACAGATGTTAAATGGTTATAATGCGCGCATGCTGGAAATATGTACATATTCTTTAACATATATCACAATATGATGAGCTTGTGCAAGAATTGAGAAATACAGATGCATATGCCAATTTTAAACGTATGGATGGATTAGCATTAAGTGCAGAAAGCAATATTTAGCATGGTATAATTCATCATTTCTTGGAAGCATTATAGCTTCGGGACTGGTTTTAATGGTTGTGAATAGTCGACAATTCTTGTTCATCATATTACTGAGAATTGAAACTCCAATAAAGAATTTTCATAAAGAAGAATTATGAAGATGCTTCTGGTAAAAAATACTATAGCGTATCATAGAAGAGCTATAATGACTCATACTGAACGTCGGACTTTTCGGGAACATTCGGGGTATATTGAGATTCTTCCTGATCAAGACTTTGTTTCTTCCAAGTTCGTCTTGATGAAAAAGCAAACAACCAGAGTTTCTGATGCAAATTTTTGCAGCACTTGCTTCAGCTTCAACGACAAGTATTTATGTAGTCATATTTGCTAATGAACCTCCAGTCGACTTGTATACTCGGATTAATAAACAGTGACAAAATTCCTCATTTCTCTTTTGAAAACAGTTAAGATCGCAATCAACGATATTTGTTGAACGACTTACTATAGTTTACACATTTAAAAACTCATTTTTCAATCTTGTAAGCAGAACTAGAGAGGCTTTTGTGCGTGTAATACATAAGTAACTTATCGTTTAATCAGTAACGTGAAATAAAAGCAAAAGGTATTAAAATAGTAATAATTGTTTTATTTTGACTTCTTAAAGATTTCAAAATTAATTCCATATCGCTGACATACTTTTAATTACATGTAATATTTTAATTTGTAATTTATCCAGTTAGCGTTGGCGAATTTTTGTCTCAAAAATTAACCAGGATGAATCAGTGGAGGAAAATGATTCCCATGTGTCAAAGGCTCGGTAAAAGAGCTGTCGCTCCAGTTCCGGCTCGAACGTTTTTCTCTCGTAGAGCGCTGGCCCCTTTGAACATGTTTGAAAGGCAACTGGGCGATGTTGATAGACATTTTGCCAGATTGGAAAGAGAAATGAATTCTGCTTTTCGCGACTGGGGATTTCCGTTAACCAGAATTAGGTCCTTTTACGAACCACAGGCTGGCGGAACTTTCCCTGCAGTTGAAACAGAAACAAGTCCTGGAGGTGGTGGTCAACCTGGGAAATATCTTATACGGATCGGGGTTGGTGAAGGATATTCTCCTGAAAATATCAAAGTAAACCTGAAGGATCACTTGCTTACAATTCACGCAAAGTTTGAGAAAATGTCTGAGGATGGAAAATCACGGATTTACCAAGAAGTCTCCAGGTCGTTTGCTTTGCCAGAAAATATCAAGCCGGAAGAGGTCAAAAGTTTACTTACACCGGACGGAATTTTGACTATTGAAGCTCCACTTCCCGAACTGGAAACGGAAGCCGCACAGCCAAAGGAAATTCCCATTTCAATTGAAAATAAAAATTAGTCATTACATTTATGTACATACTGTAAATTATTACAAAAATTATGCATTTATTATTTTATTATACACAACTTTCACTTATCAATTGTTAAAATATAAGTTAGAGTAAACGATGCCTGGGATCCCATTGTTTGTAATATTTGCATTGTAGTTCACTCTAATAAATTGTGAAAGAAAATGATGTAGTTTTTCAATAAAAGTTTTCGATTCATTATAAATATACAAAGCAATTATGGCACGCGAAATGCATTTTGCTTATTTACGAATACAGACTCCTCGTTACGATAACTCATGACAAGTGCAGATGTATGACATTGTAAATGCATCTTATGGATATTCAGTTTTTTCCATAAATCACAAACCATGAAGGTGATTGATTGATTGATTCTCAGATTATACAAAGACAACACACAAAATTACTCGTAATCAAGATTATTAATTCTTAATGATCAACTTGATTCATTGAAGACTGTTTTTAAAACTAACGAAATATTTATTTTTCCTCAAAAATTTACAAAATGAATAGCATTTACTAATTAGCACCTAACTAATAACATAACTAATTTTTCTCCGATAAGTCATTTAAGGTATTTGGATTTGGAAGAACTGATCGAGCTGAATCTTCTAAAACAAAAGGTTGGGCAACCTTCATTAATACTTGCTTTCCAGAACCGTCAGGATGATTGACAAGAGTATAAACTGGGTCAGTGAATCTAACAACTTTTGACCCAAATGGATTATCTTCCGGATTAAGATAGGATGGGAAGCTTTGATCTATCGGATCATCCTCTGGGGCATTTCGTTCGATGCTATTCACGTCTTTTACAGGAGCATTCTCATGTTCGAGATCAGAGAACGAATCTCTTTCAACGATGGACTCCTCTACATCTTGTTCGTCTATCGCTTGAGAAACTTCCTGTTCCACGTCTCCAGATTTAGGTGATTTGAAATGAGGTGGTCCGGAAACCGACATGGGGTTCATATTAGGCCATTTATTCCTGTCAGCGTGTTGTTGTTCCTTTGATGGTACCGCTGCTGCCTGAGGTGACATTGACATCTGTGCAGGTGCAACCTGAAGACTTTGGAACAGGGCTTGCTGCTCCGACAACTCGCTACCAGATTCCTCTTTAATGTTGCTGTTATCTATGATAATCTCTTGTGCTGGAAATCGATCAATGCATGGTTGACTTGCTAATTTAGGACTAGCCCAATCACATCTCTCCCCATCAAACCACAAGGTCTTAGTCGGACAAGTAAGTGGGTGGTAGGAACACCTTGGACATTCCAGTTCCCAAGGTACACCATTGGCACAAGAAACGTATCTACCTCTACCTTTCCCAAAGTCTGGATGACACAAATCTCCATCTCTGAGGCAAACGTAATCTTTAACAATGTTTGGCTTTTTCTCGGGTTCTTTTCCTTTGTCACCTTCTTTGTCGTCTGCTAAACGTAAATCTACAATGAAAACGCAAATTATTTAATATAATATTGTACAATTATTTTTATTGTAAATGCTGAAACTGCAGGGTAAGCAGAATTACCTTTGCCGCATGCCGCTGCTGCGAAGCAGATTACACCGATTAATATTAGCTTTCTAGACATGGCAGAACCACTTTGCCCCAATATGTTACCAAACGACCTATAAATTCAGACTATTCTGCACCTTTGAATCAGAAATTTATATGGTCAAATCCAAGCCAACTCTCTCTGTTTTTATACCCCTTATCAAGAAAAGCGTTGTGGTTGTTATTGCAATGCAACCATTAAAAATCAAATAATGATGGCATATGGCCTAATTACAAGAGAACGTGCTACACAGCACAATAACAGTGATGCGTATGGAAAAGAAAAGTGGGGAAAGGCCGACCCACACAGCACGACTCTTTTTCTTAACTTGTCATATATTCTAAAAGTAAAACCGGTCGACCCATTAACCAGGATAGAAGAGTCCCATGAAACCCTAACTGTAAACCGACAAACCAAAAATCTGGCCCAAAAGTAGGGGTGGCTTCATTTCACCCAAATTCCACTTTCATCTGGTATGTCCATGAATGGATAACGGAAGTTCAAGTTCAGTTTCGGGCTCAGTATTTATGCTAGATGAATTTTACCCTCCATTTTCATGACCCAGTTTTAAAGATGCATGAAATCGAGTCTTCACTGAAGACTCTTCAGGGACCTGAAGTGTTTGGGGAAAGCATATCACAGTAAAACTTCAGAGTAAGTCAAGTCGGAGATATTTTTGGATTTTGGATATTCTCTATAGGTCACTAGACTTTCAAGGAAAGAAATTCACCTCTAAAACAAACCGCAGTATGTAAAATCCAGTAAAATCTAATTACTGCGAGAGAAGAAAAAAATACATAAAATGATATAATTGGCGTTGCGGAATATTTAGGTTTATTAAAATTATCATGGCCTAACAAACGTAGTGTTAGTGTTAATATCTAAAGTAAAACATGAGGATTAATTATTATTGAAATGCGACGACGGTGACCTTTGTGGCGTTCATTTCCTGGAGATGCAGATGGAAGAAGACGCGGCGATGATGACTCATTAAGCCTCATTCTGTTCGTCCAACTCCAATGCCCCGTTAACCGGCGCGAAATTGTTGACTGTAAACAAAAATGGATTAAGATGACATGACTAGAGTCGTCAGCAGCAGTTCTAAATCAAAACACTGGATTTTTTAATCAAAAACACATTAAAGGCTTAACAATAATTGGAACTGTCTAGTTAAAAATTGAATTGTGTCATCAGAGAGTAAAGTGGCATTCATTGCAGTTGCATACGAAGCTAGATTTTTCGCGATTTGACAATCAATATGAGAATTGATTTAATCATCGCCAATCGTTGGACGTCAGTATTTCATATTAGATGACTAGTTAAATCTCTAATTAATTTAATTATTATGGAAGCACAACTTATTGAAGAGCACGAACTGTTAGAGTAAGACAAAATCAACGTGTACTTAAATGGTGTATTATTAAAGTTTAGTTTTAGTAATACATGATAATATTGATGATAATATAGTCTCATGCACGGATTTTTATTTTAATACTGTTTTTTGAACGACTGTTTTTGGCTTAATAGGTATGAGTGCTCCGATGGAAATCAGGTCATCATTACAACTTCGGAGGAGGTGATAAATGGAACTGACTGTGTCTTAAGTAACTTACCCCTTGGCGCACAAGTGTTCGAAGTGTTGCACGAAGCCGGCAGTAATTTCATCTTTCAAGCAGACGCAAATGCTAATGTCGCTAATTGCTGTAGTGAAGGTGAACGAGACAATGACACGGAAAAAGCAAGTTTTCAAAAGGACTTTGCGAAAAAGTCCGGTACTTCCAAATCTGGGGTTCACAAGTGTAATGAATGTGAGGCGAAATTTATATCGAAGGAGGCATTAGATCTGCATTCCACAGTGCATGTTGATGAAGCCTACTACGCATGTGAATTTTGCTCTGCATCAAGGATTCACTGGACAGAAATGTGGCAACATCAATGCAGTAATGTGGACAGCGATCCCCTTGTCTGTCCACAATGTCAGAAGACAGTTTCGAACAAAAAGCAACTTCAGATACATGAAGAAGTACATGAACTGCAGCGGAGATTCACCTCAAAGAAAATGGATGGTTACTTTCAGAGAAAATTACAACTGGCAGAAACTCCGGAAGTTGACTGGGGTATAATACCACCGAATATGATTAAAAGATTTAATGAACTGAAAGTTTAAATTGTGACGATAGAAAATGAAAAACCGATATATATTTTTTTATTTTAGGCGCTAAGCCATTTATCTGCGGCGTCTGTGGCAAACCTTTCTCGAAACTTTACGAAGTGGAATATCACGAGAAATTACACACTGGTCAGCGTGTTACGCCTAACACTTGTGATAAGTGCGGACTGTTTTATCTAAACAAGCATGATCTCAATAAGCACGTGGCAATTGGTTGCAATGTGGAACTATCTAAAAAAACGGACGCCCCGTACACACGTCGACATGGGAAGCCGCAAACTTCTCAATAGTTAGAAGAACCTAAGAACCTTTTACTTAGTATTTTTTAAATCCTAATGTTTCTATTTGTAACAATATAGTTATGTCATTTTTAAATTTCTATCATAAATGTAAAAAATGTTAAAACAATGTTTCTCTGTATCCGATGTCCGAGTGGAGTAATGAATAATACGAAATTATTTATTTTGGTAATTGATATTGACCAGCGGAATATACGAGATAATTTTGATTAACTTTTTCATCTAAGAATTTCTGCAATTCCTCCGAACTACATTCAACAGTAGCGAAAAGTTTTAACATTGAATGTATTCTGGCAAGTGGGAGAGAATCCAGATTTGTAAGCATTCCTTCAATATAAGACCAAAACATCTGTAACGTAACAGAAACATCAGGAAATTAAAACGGTGTTAACGACATTGTGTCTAGGCATTTGATTGTGTAATAAGACGTAGATTAACCTGAAGCTCCGTCGCCCGCTGGGTGGACATTGATGTCATTGGACTGTCATTTTCCACTTCTTCAGTAAACTTACTCGCTGCGGCGGGTTTGTTTCCTTCGTGAACACTGTCCACTAATCCATACACGCCATCTCCCAAACTAATAATTATTCCCTGTATCAAAATAATAATTTTTTACACGCTTCGTTGATTGAAGTTGATAGAATATGTACGAATATATGTATAATTGAATTGAAGGTTTAATAATGACTAAGATTAATACCTTCGAAACCCAAAATGCTAATCGACTTTTTAATGCTGACATAGTTATTCCTGTTACTTTTGAGAGCTCGTCCAGCTTCCATTTGTCTGCAGAATTAAAATTTCATATTCACAGTTCAAACAAGTTTAAATTATTAGGTAATACCCACTCATTATAGATTTGACGCTTACCCTTATCTTGAAAATGCCATAAAACTGTAGCCTGTGCTGGGCTTACGGAGAGCTTCAACATCGTACCTTTTACGAAAAACGAAAATGTTATAAACCAAATTGTTTCTTCAAATATTCAAATTCATTTTAATGTAAACGTAGGCAGCAGACTTTTATTTTTTTACCTCCATGCTCCACCTCCAATTCAACGGTTCCTATTTGCTTCTGCCATTCCAAAGTTCTGTTCCCTTTAATCATTTCAAATGCTTTTGTATACTTCTCCATAGCCTCCTCCACAGGTTTGGGCAGTTCAAGAGTCTCTTGTTTGAATGTTGGCCAAAATTGAGCAGATACAACAAGGCCGGTAAGTTTCACATCCTGTATGTTCATCAAGATAACAATCATTTCAATTGAAATTGTACAACAGTAATGGTTTAGAAAAGAATTCAAGTAAAAAGATATTACATACACTGTCAGCTAAAACAGCGCCTTCTTCTTCATAAAAACGAACATTTAATCTGTGCGAATCCGATACGTCTTTTAACATGACTTCACATTTCTGTAAGTCAGATTCTCCAAACCTAGAAGGCACAGAAAAACATTAAACTCAGGCACTTTACTTTTACACAAATTCTTTAATATTTATTTCAAATACCTTAGCTTAAGGAGTTCAAGACATTTTATCTCTCGAGTGGTGGAACCAGGTTTTGATAATCTGAGCAATCTATCCGCCAACAATGCTCTGTACTCATCAATAAAGACAGTTTTCGAACCATAAATGGAGACCAGTGCTTGAATTAAATCCGACTTCCTCAAATTAAACTTATCCTTCGGCACATCAATGGGATCTGAGAATAGAAATATTCCATACAGAACTTTTTACTTTTGTAAGAGTAAGATTTTCAGCGTCGACGAAAACATTTCCAATAATAAATACCTGGTTCCCAGTTTCTCCAATTCGCCATATTGATATTCTTCTTATCGACATAAGTAGGATTCTTGGATAATTCATCTGCTAATTCTCCGGATTCATCTGTGAGGCTAACTAATATCACTCGAACAGTTTCCTCTCTGTGTTTCAGGTATTCACGTACTGGCGGAGTAACTAATTGTGCGAGTATTCCACTAGGATCCACAAATTTTAAAGCGCGAACAGTAGCAACATACGCTTCCAAAACATTATCTGTGTTTACACCGGCATTTAATAATCTTCTTTCTAGAGCTGATTTCAGTACAGAGACCAGTTCGTGCCTTAGATTTACTTGCTTCATACAAAATCTTAAATCGTCAAGAATTGGTTGAGATTCTGGAAATTCTGTTAGCAAAAAAATGCAGTTAGATTAAAATTAGATCACCAATTAACTGAAATTCTGACAAATAAGTTTTTAAAGTAAACTCTTACCTATTATAATGGAAAACATGTCACTGATTATGCATTTCCCATAAATTTCAAGTAACATGATCAAAAATTCTTCGCTAATTTTCTTTAGTTGCTTTTCGTCGACCTCTGTCATCCATGGATAGATAGTTTCGACCCACATTCTGTGTCGTTTGTTGAACCACTAAACATTTCAAACAAAGCTAAGTATGGCTTGCGCGAAAGAGTTCAAGTAAAAAATCAAGCTATTTAAAATGTTGTTTAAAAAATTACCTCCATAAGAGGCTCTAAATGACCAACGTCATATTTTTCTGACACACACTGACGGATGTGCTCTTTAATTTCCCTTTGAATAACATGGTACAAACGAGGGCCTGCTAAATCATCCATCAAACCTAATCCATGGAGAGATCTACGGATACAACGACAATTTAAATTTCGATTAACAATCCATCCAACGGTGATTTGGTGAATGTCACCTTGATTTGATTGAAAAATAATAGACTTACAGATTAGCTTCTTTAAATAAAGTTGTTATTTTCCAACATATACAAGGGTTTTCTGAGCAGACGTTACAACTCCTCTCTGTGTCATCAGTGTCCACATCCATTTCGCTGGTGCTGCTGTCATTTTTGTTCATCTCATTAACATGCATCCACGCACGGAATCCACAGGAATAAAAATGCTCAAAACTTTCTTCAACACTGGAAAATTTGACATTTCTTTTAAATGATACCAGGAGAATTCCTGCCAAGTTTTGACAGAGAAACTGAAAAGCTTCAAAGGAATGTTGTCCACATTTAACAATTGAGGACGGCTTCATTGCTTTGTCCATCATTGACATGAATCTGATGGCTGTGGTGGTTGCTCCTTGGTGAACAGCTTCGAAACTCTTCCATTCGTCTACGCACGGTGAACCGTCTTTCCTTTGGAAGGGCGACCAAAATAAATCCGGTGCCGTTGTTCTACACCACCGAAGATGCTTGTCCAAATCGGTTGCAGTTAAGGTTTTCTAAAATAATTTAAAGTACTCTCATTAAAATTATGTATACGGTTTTATTAGTTTGTCCCAAACCTAATAAGTCTGAATGGTCGTTTACCTCACTGGGGCGTTCTTTTTCAATCATGACGTCTGGATAAAGCTTCTTAGAGGCATCTTTCGAAATGTGACCGCCCAACGCGAGTAATCGTAGAATTGCCTTCATGTTACAATCTTTTCCTTCCAAACTGCGTCGTTTTAATGATTGTGGCGTTCCCACTTTGATGGAAGAGGAAGGCGTTGACATTTCTTGATCCTCGCCAATACAGGATGCACCTCCACCCCCAATGATCCCTGCGGATGTCCCTGCGGTGTTTTCAGTCTTGTCATCGTCCGAATGCAGTCTAAAAGGCAGCGGTGGAGGACGACTTCGCTTTTTATTTGGTGACCCGGACGCAATCGGGCGTTGACATTTCTCGTCCTCGTACAAAGGAGTTGCTCCTTTAACGGAATACACCGTTCGAGATCCAGACGAAAAAGACGTTAAATTGGGAAAGTACATCATTGCAATTAAGTTCACTTTGTAAATATCTACTTCAATATAACAAACTTAATAAACATTCAACACACGAAGAATTTTTGTAATCTTCATTCACTGTCACTGTCTTTCTTTTCATTAAATAAAATCCCTTTTAAATTCAACTGCAATTTGCAATTTTCAGTACGACACGACTGACCTTTTTTGCCAAAATATGATAACGTAAAGCTTTCACAAAGGGAAGACAACTAAAATGTTTGGCATGTGCAGATGATAAGAGCCTACTCTTTTGTTTGTCTCAAAGTTCTTATTTCAATGTTTGCCTTTTCTCGCATAAGGAGAGGAGAATTGTTTTTTCGCTTTGCTGTGCGTGCACTTTTTATGAAGCTTTGTTTTCTTCTTACTTTGTTGTTCTCAACTTTTTCTGCTCGACAACTTGTTAGTTAGTTTGCCAAACTGAACTTCATGTATTTTATGATGGGGTCTATTGATATGTCGATTTTGTAAATGATTAACCACGAATAATATAAGGTTGGTTAAAATTCAATTATGTCTTTGCCTTTGAGTCAATTATTAGAAAAAACAGACCGGATGATGCAGATTTTATGAAAATCATTGATAATCAATTTAATTTTGAAACGTTTATTACTTCTAATAAAATTGAAAAAGTGGTACGAATGTTCAACTGAAATGAACAATTAACAAGAAGTACATAAATAATCTCTTTTGAACAGGAATTAATGAATGAACTTAGGAATTCAAAACCGTCCTGTAATATTAATCACTTAAAATAAAAAAATATTAATAATATACATAATATACCAAATTCATTGAAAGAATTTTTAATTATTTACAGTACTATACTACAACCTCTGATTTCGTAGTTGAGGTTAAGTTAGATGAGCATCAATTGAATAAGTAATTCGTAGTCGGAGATCATGACACTAACATGTCCAGGTTACAATTGAAAGGAACCATATCTAGCAGAATTGGTGCATTTCGAACACGCCACTAATCGATACATTTTGTTCTCATCCACTTCATCTTCATCCAACGGGTGAGGCACTGAGTAGTGATAATTATCTTCTTTACTGTTCAAGAAACAGGAAGCTTTGTGATGGTCGCGCTCCATGGAATTGTAACCGTTGGGAATTTTCTGGTTGCAAGTAAGACACATTCTTATTAACCGATTTTCGTCTTTCCATTTGATGAAACTGTGAGCTCCTGCCCGGGATACTAATTTTTCTCCGCAAATATTGCAGTGTCGGTCACAAGGACTTTTTTCACCTCTGTTGCTTATTAAAGAAATATCTAATATCTTCCCGTTCCCATTATTACAGTTTCCTTCAGTATGTGTGTCAGTAAGAGAGGTTCCCGGACTGTTACTAATATCTTTTCCTCCACCTTTGATTTTGTCCACAAGAGGCGTTTTATCGCCATTGTCAGCGTCGACGAGGGAACTGTCCTTAACAGAGACTTCAGGTTGGTTTTTGATTGTCTTCGTCGTCTTCGAATTGTCTTGGCGAGAATTGTTTCCAATACTGTGGTCTGGAACTGGAATTGGAACTGCCGAGATGGACGAATCGCTATTAAAAATATTCCGGTTGCTAGATTCAGATTCCCTCGTATCCTTCGTAGAGACTTCAGTTCGCACTGTCGTGGTCGAGGAGTTTTCAGTGATTTCACTGTCACGTTGCTGGATTTTGAAATTCTTGCTCGTCTTTCCAATCGGCGTAACCTTTGCTATATTAATTAA
>VYYJ01004539.1:0-13148 GCA_021029165.1 Cyphoderus albinus
ATTTTCTGAGCGACTGCAAGCATCGATTTGAATATTGTAGTAGGCAACTCAATTGATGTGTTTTTGTCGAAAGCAGACAAATTATAACTCAAAGGGATTAACGTGTGGTTTTCCTATTGTGAAAGAACGTCTTGAAGTAGAGTTTGATAACTTGTCAGGTTTACTCATCTGTTTGAATTTGAACATTGCCTGAGAATGACATATAAAAGAAACGGTATTTGTAAACAAATTATCACACACGGAAGTTTTTATGTGTGCATGCATTTGTAAATAAAGTCGACATAAAAATAGGTATACTTTGACAAAGAACATTTATCTGTGGACGGCAGACTTAAAGTGATCCTACCTTTTAAAAAATACGATAGGACGACTTTTACAAAAATAAGTACGCAAATTTTGAGTACTAGAGTATTTTTATAAAGACATTTTGTAAATTCAAATGGTAATGGTGCTGCTACTTGGGTCGTCTTCTCGCTTTTCTTCTTCCTTCTTTGTGGTAGCGTTTGTGAGCCCCTTTATGGTTTATTATCTCTGCTTGCAACAGAGGACTGTGCTTGGCGTTAAGGTAAAAATACACGTGCTCTTCAAATGTGAATTGATTTCAACTGGTGGCTACAGAATTGCTACATTCGAGTCTCAAGATTGCACACGACAACATGGTACAACAACGTGTAGTTATTTATCAGAACACGACGGCAAAGAGGTCGCATGATGAGGATGATTTTTTTAATGACGACAACGATGATTCTCATAATTTGAAACTGCTACTAGTAACATATTGTAACAACGGCGAAACGTGAAAATATTCAAAATGATTGGAGACTGCACACAGGTATAAATACTAAAGTGAAGATATTTGGTTGAATGATTGCCGTCGACGTTTCCCTTCCACCTTACTCGCTTTTGTATGTTTACCTGTAAAAATGATGAGGTAGCCTGGCATGTTTGCAGGGAGAGATAAAAACTTTCAATTTTAAAATGGGTTGTGATTTGATTTTTCATTGCTTGTCGCAGGCAGAGTGAATGAAGCTGACACAAGCGACAGTCTTGAACTTGGGTAAGGATAGCTAAAACGAACAGTTTTCAAATTCCATCCCTAAAAGTCCTCTGGTAAATGGTGATCAATACCTTAATTTTACAAAACCTATATATAGTGAGATAAGTAAAAAATTTCCTTTTTAACACTAATTATAATTAATTGATATTTTAATCACCAATTAGGTATTGTGGCATTTGAAGTTAAAGTTGTAAAACACCATTTACTTTGTAACGAGAAAAGTTATATGAGAGAAATTTCTCTCTGTGAGAACTCACTTAAATATTCATACCAATCTTTCGCTTTCAACGTCCGAAAGCCTCACAGCCCTGTGTGAAGTTCCTTCGGTTTGCTTTCATTTAACTCAATCTTCAATCGTCAACATGGTCCATGCGGTATCATCCATCAGAGGTTTGTATTGTATTATTTTTTAAATTTTTTATCTACCAAACCAACACGCTCGGTTACATTGTCATTCTTTACAACTGTTTTCATAAATGTCATTCGCTCAGTGCATTATGCATATCGTAGATAAGCCTACTTTAACTGTACTGTGCGTATGACCTATTTGAGATCTGTCATTCGTGGTAATACTTTGTAGTGTAGTAATCATACTTTGGGAAATAATGGATTACAGTTTTATTAAGACATTTTCGGAGAATAACACACGCGTTTAAAGAAAGCTCTCTATTTTCTTGCCAAAAATTCTAGCAACTGTTCATGGCTCTAGAAGCACTGGATAGTGTCTTGCCAGTATGTTCTTTTACACATACATCTCATACTGATGATGGATGAAGGACAAGTACGAAGCTTTCCAACATGATAAATGAATTATGCTTGTTTGATAGTACATATATTGAAGTATTGCCATAAATAAACGATACTTTTCTGCAATCTATCTTCTAAATTATTTGTTGTTTCTACTACACCCTTTATATTTAGCTTAGCATTTGCATCATTCCATTCAAACCCTCCTCCACTAAATCAAAATTCTACTTTGCCAACCAACGTGGGAAAGATTGTCATTGACATTTAAACCAGCGTTGTAAGAAGAATGGTATCCACAAAAAATAATTTCACGACTTAATTATAGAAAAGGGATGTTTCTTCATTTCCAGCATATCTTGAATTAAGAATATACACACACTACAATAATTGAATTTTCTTTTGTCTCATTATGGTCTTGGCCCTAGGGTAGTTACATGATACATTGTGTATTTTCTGTTTAAGTAATAGGAAGGACACAAAATTATTTGGTCAGCCAAAAAAAGTATTTTAATTTTATATGTCCGCTCAAGTCATGGTCACGCTAGACCTGGATCCCAGCTCCCACAAACCCTCTTTACTGGATACTATTCTTTAGTTGTTTGTGCAAACTTTATGTAAAGCACCCTCATCAAAGAAATGAGACAGTCCAACTAACAAATTTCTCTAGGGATTTACATGTCTGAATATTGTAATACCCACATAAAAAGAAGAAAAAATAGCTTTTCGAAATCATAATAATTCTCATAAATCATACTTCTGCCATGAGAATGATGTTGAAATCCAATCCATTGTATAGACAGTTTCTTTTTGTCGATAATAAAAAGACATGGCAAACACATTAGAAACAGCCATTTATTTCCTTCTTTTTCTGAAAGTCTTCTGGTTCGATGTCTTAAGGCTGACGATAACAGATGTGCCATATTTCAATGTCACGGTTAGTTAACTTATTGACCTGAGCGTCGTCCATCAGACAATAGACGCACGATGATTTTGGTAATAACCCTGCGCGTCTCGACTCGACTGTATAAATGCTAGGCTTGGTCAATCTTAATCTCACTTTTCAACCACGCTCCCATCAATTTTCAGCACAATTTTGAAAAGTGCTTGTGCTACATACAACATGCAAGAACAGTTCCCACAAATCAGAATTACCATCACTAAATCATAAAAAGTATTTGCGGACAAGCAAATCACAAGTTTGTTTAAGTGACTCTTTGTGCAAAGGAAAGAGAAAAAACTCGGAGAAAACTAAATCTGGTGGCCATTATTCATATCAGAATTGTGATTCACAGCCGATATCAAAGTAATCTCTAATTTTCATTCTATAATAATATCTAACTAAAATAACAAGCTAAACATCGTACTTACAAAAGGTAGAAACGTTAAGTTAATGATACAAAACTTGACAAACATTTCTGTGCGTGGTCAACATTTTACACTTTGATATTTTGATAAATCTGTAAACTTTTTCTTAGTTACTGTTCATTAAATCGAGTGAAAAGTAAGTCTTTGAAAGTGAGAAAAATTGTTGATTAATGAGAGAGATTAAGATGTGTGAAATTATGGCTATTGATGCGTAAGATACATTTAATATTCTCATTCTCATATGGCTCGCAACGTCGCGACTATAACTTGATCTACAGACCGATAAATGTAAAACTATGACTCAGCCCATAAATCTCTCTCATGACTTGTTGATTGACATTTTGCAAAGCTAGCAGGCAGTGTGAAAACAGGTAGATAAATAGTAATGAAAGATGGTGAAAATAAGTTGTTGGATAAAATCATATTTTTGATTTTGAGGTGGCATTTGTCTATCAATTGAATCAATATTATTGCGACGCATCTCAAATTGTGTTTCGTTAATTTTATAGTAACATAAAAAATTACAAAGGCTCAGGTACCGTCAAGACGTGATCATCGTTATTAACAATTCCTTTGACTTGATCATTGTCATCGACCGCTGTCAGTCAATAAACTTGTTCTTCAAAAGTGATTTGCCAACGCCGGGTTTGACATTTAACTCATCAATACAGGAGGGGGCATGAACATTGTTCTTCCTGAATACAAAATTCCATATGGTCACGCTTGGCACTCACAGTTTGATACTACAATGATCCCTGAAAAATTTCGAGACTTGAGTTAGTACAAATAATTTAAATTAATTGGTTGATTGAATTATGATGAAAGGCTTTGCTTATTATTACATAGTTTGTAGTCACAACACACATAGCCACTCTATGTTTATCTTTATGAAATTGTTCGTATAGTTGATAAATTGACTTCGTACCATTTACTTTCCGTCTTCATCTTATTTGCTTCCCAAATCTCACGCATACCTCCAAGGCTTTTCAGCAAGTAGTGAAATTGTCTAAAAGTAGCTAGGCCTGTTTAAAGCTCACACTTTAAAAAATATATTTTTCAATTATTAATACTTTTGAGTTTTAATTGTGGAGTTACTGTTTTTCAATTATGTGAATATTTACATTTAGATATATTTGAAGAGGAGTATATTGTATATTTCTAGACTAATTAAAAATTTACCCCTGCTCATTTTCATAACGAAACTTTCATCAATTAATATATAAGCAGCATAAAATAGCCAGTACTAGCAGATGAGATGCCAAATTGCCAAACAGTGTAAAACCAAGGGGTTACAGAGTATGAAAGAACTCAAGTGTGTGATTATATTTTTCTTTGATGTTGTTTATTATTAATTTTGTACCAGGTTATGCGTAGTGGTACTAATTATTTTGTTATCTATCAGAAATGCTCAAAATTGCTTGATCTTCCACGAATTGAAGTAAGCTTAATGAGTTCATAGTTCAGCCAGACTACCTGTCCGTACACCTTAGCTGAACTAACTACTCATTGGCAGTGAAACAATAATTTTCTATGCACTTCCACTTTTCAATGAATTTGTATTCAAGCACTACTGATCGACTTAAATGTTTTTTCATGACTAATTATCACTGCATTTCTTCACTGCCGAAAATGGCTACTGCATTTGCCCATTTTAAGGGAGGAACTGTCTTGTTTGCATTCTCATTTAGTCGCCCAGCGTGTTTCTTTGAATAAAAAAAGTGTTAAAAAATAACAAACCAGTTTCAATTAAAACACAGCCCTAGAGATTAGTAAGGCACTGAAATAAGTTTTCGTGTATCATGTGTGCATAAAACTCATATCAGAAAATCATGTCCGCATGTGTTCAATGTTCAATTATAAATTTCTTATCTTTCAAGAATTGTAAACATGCGTTTAACGAAAGTGATTACACTACTCAATCAGCTCAACCAAAAAATGGATACGCATTAAATTCAGCACAAATCATGTCCGCATGTGTTCAATGTTCAATTATAAATTTCTTATCTTTCAAGAATTGTAAACATGCGTTTAACGAAAGTGATTACACTACTCAATCAGCTCAACCAAAAAATGGATACTCATTGAATTCAGCACTTTACTAGTGAGGAGAGATCTTTATTTTGAAATGATACCAGTAACAAAAAACTATTTTTACGCTTCGGCAACATTGGGAATTGGGATGTTTATCCTCCTCCTCGTAATTTTACTGTCTAGCTTTTGTCAAACGTGCTAGAAAGAATACAACGAATTTTTGAAGTCGATAGTAATATTCTCTCCTGTAGCACGGGTTTTAGCGAATTTTATTGCTTCTCGGGTGTTTCGTTATTCGCTATTGCAAAAATGATGTGAAGCTTAAATAGGAAAGGCGGAAAATAGGAAAGGAAAAGATGAATTGCTTTAGTGTTATTTTTATTGCTTTTTCTCGGAAAGGATGCACCTCTTTCATTTACATTCTTACCTTTTCTGTCATTCATTCTTTGTCACGTTCACGTCTCAGTATTAAAATAAAGAAACGTTTTGCCTGCACGCACACTTTTATTTAAGAAAAAACAATCAAGGAAACTGCAATACGGTAGTGTTAAAAATACAACGCTTTTGAACAGTTGACTGAATGGGTAGAAAAATCGTGTTTATCGTGTGCCAATGATGATGATAATGTTGATAAAAATGGTGGTAATGTCCTCCTTTTATCATCTGTTTCATCATGTTCGTCGAGTTTCCATCCACTGAAGAAATAAATGTCATCCTTGTCATTATCATCATCATCATAAAAATGATCTGTTTTCTTTTTGTGCCAAAACAGAAAAGAATAAATAATGTAGAAAGAATTATTAAAAGCGATATTTATCTTGAGGAAAATGATTACCAAAACTTTAGAGCACGTGCTTCGTGATATTTATTTCATTCAGGTACTACACTAATTTAATTCTATCCTACCCTAATGAGTTTTAGACAGTAAAAGAGTATTATTCATCCATAGGCTGGGATAATTCGTAGGCAAAAAGAAATTGCAGAATTGAACACTGAAATGAAATGTGTCATTTTAGACACAATACATATTGCATAGAAAGTGCGATTTGCACTGATGCATTGAACCAGTTAAGTACCTGTCTGTGAAACACTGTCGTTTTCTTAATTTGTGCTGTGCCAGCCAGTAAAGTAAGGGGAAAGGACAATGTACTCGTTTGGACTAGGAGTCCTCAGCCCTCGTCACAAGTAATTTGTAATAGCACAAGGAGTACTGACTTTGCGTTTGCCTACTGCTGCGTTGACAATAAAATTGGGCTGCGCTTTTTGCATTCAAACTGCAATTCTTTTCCAATCTGAAAATAATAATAATAACATAGCTAAATCAGAAATGCAAGAGCTTTAGTAATGGCGTATTTATGCTAGAATCTAACCATCAAAATTTGTATATAAGCTTGAAAAAGTATCATTTTATTTGGTCGTAAATGACAAGCATTCTTGCGCTCTGTGTTATTATTATTAATTTTGATTTGACATTTCCAACTATTGTGTCTTTTGTGGCTTGACAAATTGGAAAATAAGCACTTTCTGAACTTACAATTTGTCACAATTTCTTTTTCTGTAGTGTTCAAATTGCAACTAAACGATTTAACCTAATTTAAATCATTCGCTCCTTACGCATGCTAGGTAGGTACTCCATGTGGCGATGTGGCCACCCTACAATAATCATAGCTGTTGAGAGAAAAAAACTTATTTGCAATTTTTACAAACTAAGGAACTGCTTGAGTTACTCGAGCAGACTTTAAATAAGTTATGGGTACGGCTGCATATGTTTGGTCCGACCTTAACCTACAGGTCAGCGAGATGTGACAGTCAACCGCAGTAACCATTTTAGTTTTTGGTAGTAACTTTTGATGCGCTTACTTTCAATTGCTCTATGAACCTCTAGCACATTGACTATTTCATTATAGAAAAATTCTAGTTTCGTGAGATTCGCAATGTCACACAGATTACGGTCGATGTAACTTTTAATGACATTTTAGTTTTTGGTGGTAACTTTTGATGCGCTTACTTTCAATTGCTCTATGAACCTCTAGCACATTGACTATTTCATTATAGAAAAATTCTAGTTTCGTGAGATTCGCAATGTCACACGGATTACGGTCGATGTAACTTTTAATGCGGTATACCGAAACCAATTGATATAGACGTCAGCATTTTCTATATGTCTAGCCATTGGTGACTATTGCAAGCGGTGGTGATGGTTTTGTTTACTTTTATTGTAGATGACGAGTTGGGTACTGCCAACTGCCAGTCCACCGGCACTAACTAACAAACGTCCTGCTGACATACAAAGAGCATGCACCAAAAATATTGCACTCTGAAGGGGATGGGTTACAGACATTAGTAATTAATGCCTTCGGATGTGTTTGATATGATCATTATTATTTCCCTCGCCTCCTGAGCTGTATGTCCTTTTTCATGCAAATTGGTGGCATTGCATAATGACATGTATTCCTTTTCAACCAGATTCATCCAATGATTTAGAAAGTATTTTGTGAGTTAGCTAGAATCGCCAAGTGCATAAGTAATTTAATACCTCAGTAAATCCAATATTACCAATGACCTTTTCCATCTCGACTTGAATTGAAATTTTACTATTTTTACTATTTTATCAAGAGTAAACAAAATAATCACTGAAAACAAAACTATTGATTGCTGCTTCTGTCATTAGAATGCAACGTCAGTAGTGACATGAAAATTATGGAAGCTAAAGGGTAAAGTAATTGCTCGTCAAGCTTTAAAATGAAATTACCTATCGTATCGGGGTAATGGGTATTAATTTCATTGAAACAAAAACAAACGTCACTTTTACCTACGTCACCTTATACTTTGATACTCTGTGTTCATCCAATGTTTAGTTATCATGCAGTCGCCAGTCAAATAACTCCAGTCGCGACTAGAGTCAGACTAGTCATATAAAAGTAACACACTTTTTATTGATAGATTGGCTACAGTTGGCTTTAAGCAAATTACAATCGCAAGCCTCATGTTACATTCTATCTGTATACAATGTTAATTTTTAATGTCGCTTGTTAAGCTACAGGGGGCCTGACATAGTGCCTTATCCTAATCATCACCAACGACCAAGCATCTTTCATTATGAGTTTATCCACACCAATACAACATATTTCACCAACTCATCCTAAACAAGTTTTGTGCTTTTGGGGCGAAGTGAGACTCACCGCGTAATGAAAATTTGGGACAGTTCAATAAATCTGTAACTCAGACTGGTTTGTTGAGTAGTGACTAACTGCTTTAAGTTAACTTTTCCACAATTATTCAATTTTGCCCACTTGAGTTTATTTTAACACAGACGATGACGACTATCAAATATCTGGTTTATTAGAATTGTTAAGTGCAGGAGCTACATTCAGAGAACATGAAACACTGTCAATATCATACTGAGCAGATCACCTCAGGAACATTTATATTGACTAATTTACGTGTTATCTGCCGATAAACTATTTTATGCATATGGTTGAATCTTCCAAAAATTACTTATTCTGAGCCAGGCGTAAAATATGCTGGTGTAGCATTTGTCGGTTTTCCGTTTATCTTTACATCATTTAAACGATTTCATTTTTTGTTTGACTTTGGATTGGAACACGCGCTTAAGATATTGCAAATAATTAGTGTTTTAAAAAAGGTTAATTTTTATGTAGCAAGTAACGAGTGACCAGTCCCAGAAGAATAAGATGCACTGTGCCAAACCACATTCCAAATGGCGATGACCCACCCAGTAGCACAATTCTCTTAACAGATTGATTATAATTGCGTTATGCTTCTGTAAATGGCCTTCAAATGTTGTGAAGTGCTCAATAAAGCGAACAACCTGCATAAATTGTTAGAGCGATACAAAAAGAGTCTAGTGTGGTCTTCATTAAAATACTTAAAGTGTGTAGTTTTCGTTATTGTTCTTTTTTAATTTTGAAAACTGATCGTAAAAACAGTAACATTGTGCTAACATCCAAAAAATAATGATTGGTAAAATGGTCATAGTGAACACATGATGTGATATGATGATGAATGAGGAAGTTCATTGATTAACGGTTTTAATAAGACCAATAAATCATATTATAAATCTGTCATTCACAATATTTTGAGTGCCAGCAATAAATCAGTTTCATTATGAAGATTGATTCTTGATTCTTTATTAATGAGCGCATTGAATATTAAGTGACGATGATTATTCAGCTACTGAAAAATGTCTAGCAGTTGCAGAAAGGAAGTTCAATGCTTTTAAGATCGAAGCAATGCATATAAATTTTGATTTGATAATATTTGAAGAATTGAGTGGCTGATGGTCAAAGACCTGTTTATGTGCTATGTGGATAAAATAAATAAATGACCTGCGAAAAGGCTCCCTTGTTGAAGCTTCTTGTTAATTATAAATCTGTCATTCACAATATTTTGAGTGCCAGCAATAAATCAGTTTCATTATGAAGATTGATTCTTGATTCTTTATAAATGAGCCCATTGAATATTAAGTGACGATGATTATTCAGCTACTGAAAAATGTCTTGCAGTTGCAGAAAAGGAAGTTCAATGCTTTTAAGATCGAAGCAATGCATATAAATTTTGATTTGATAATAATTTGAAGAATTGACTGGCTGATGGTCAAAGACCTGTTTATGTGCTATGTGGATAAAATAAATAAATGACCTGCGAAAAGGCTCCCTTGTTGAAGCTTCTTGTTAACCGTTGAAGTTCAATTTAAGAAGTAATAAACTTTAATTAGCAATTATGTTGACTTAACTTGGCAGAAAATCGTGCAGTGCGCTATTAAAGTTGAAAGTTTTTATAAGTAGTTTTTAGACATGATAATAGGCTTATTTGGGATATACAAATCAAAAGTTGCTTCGTTAAAGAGACTCAAGCAGTATCAAAGTTCAGTTTAGCCGAGCGTGGGTGGCTGATTGACAGCTAACAACTCAATTTCATGTTGGTACATCTCTTTTTCACAAATATTCAAGAGCGAGCTAAAAGCCTTTTGAAGTAACTTGTTTCTTTTTGAAACATGATCAATGAGGATATAATAGGACAACTTCAAACTTACATAAGTACAAAGTGTAAACTTAATACAAAGTTATTTAACAAGAAAAATGTGTGGCAACAAACAGCGTTTAAATGAGCATGCGTAAAGAAAAGCAGACTAGAAGCGATTTTCAAGCTGCTTTCCTACCACGTTCCCTTTATGAATGCAACCAGTAACAGAGATAACTTTTCATATGCTAAAGGAATTTCCTTTTGTTGAAAGTTTTGTTTTGGTTTCAATTGTCTAAAAATTAAGAAGCCATTTTCAAGCTGCTTTCCTACCACGTTCCCTTTATGAATGCAACCAGTAACAGAGATAACTTTTCATATGCTAAAGGAATTTCCTTTTGTTGAAAGTTTTGTTTTGGTTTCAATTGCCTAAAAATTATGACTATTGTTATGATATTACTACCTATTAAACACTTTGCACATAATGTGAACCATGAACTTAAAGTGAATTAAAATGCTTCAAGAACTTAATGGTATAATAACGTTTCTCTACGTGATTTCATGTTTTGGTAAAAATTCTATTCTAGCCATTACCTTAACTTTGTGCTGCAGTTGAGTCGAGTAAATGTTAAATGCACTAAATAATTTTATAAACGAACTAAACCACCAACTTTGGGCAAGTACAAATTGATAATAATTGTCATTGTTGTTAATCTTATTATTTTAGGATATGCCATTACATGGACAATAAACAAAAATGTAGCAGAAAATTATATCATTACATTTTTTTTCTAGTCATTTAACCACCACATTCTTTATAACTTTAAGTACCAAAACTAAATTATCCTCGTAGGATTTCAAAACTTGTCCTTTTAAACAATTTTTTAAAACCATTTTTGTAAATTGCAAATCTTAATAGTAATTATTATTATGTAGGAATAAAATAGGGAAGAACATTTTAAAAATATGCATTGTTTAAATAACAACTCANAATAGTAATTATTATTATGTAGGAATAAAATAGGGAAGAACATTTTAAAAATATGCATTGTTTAAATAACAACTCAAGTTTACTTTTTGAAGTTCACAAAGCGTTCTCCATTTAAAAAAATATTTCCCATGCTTTTACGAGGTGTGAATTAAATTAAATTTAGTTGAACTTCAGCAATGTATAAAAATACGTGTTGGTTTTAGCAAGTTCATGACCGAAAGGATTGGGTAGTTTTATTAGTGTCCACGTCTCTAATATTCTGCTTTCTTAAAAATAGTCATTATCTTCCAAGAGTAGTTAATCTCCTGAAAGTATAGGTTTGCTTGCAATTGAGAAGTTTGTGGTTTCAATCTTTGCATAGTTTAGTTTATTTCAATATATGTAATAATTTATCGTTACGTTTTCAGAAGATAATAACATTATGAAGGTATGCCATCAGTATCTCCATCCAACATATCTCTTACAACGCAACACAGGAAAAGTTATGATTGTTTAACAGCGTACCTTACAATTTGCTCAATTATTATATTAAAATAAACCTTACCTACCTTAATAGATTGCGTGTTCGCAGGTCTCCACGCTGAATAACCTCCCCTCTCAGAACATTGCACACAGCGCGCATTGCCATTGCGAGTTTGGCATTTCGTTCGACAGTTCGCATTAATAGGTTGCTTGTATTCCTTGCTCTATTCCCTTGGTCGAAATAAAAAATCGCCAGTTTATATTATATTAAAGGTGATAATAGTCAACAAGTTGCAAAGTGATCACTGATCAGTGCCTGTTTGTGCCTGTCAAGTTCGTCGAGAAAAAATAACGCAGGAGACACGAACATTTAAAATACAACACTCTCATTATTCTTTACTTCCAGGCAAGCTCAGTTCCAGAGAGAAGAATAAATAAGTAAGCCTTGTTTGTCACACATTTCCTTTGTTTCCACACTCGTATTGCATGCATATTCCACACATTCATTCGCATAACACAAGTCATTATATCATACTGCACAATTAGAGTGGAAGAGACAATACACTTCCCTTTTTCACTGAATCTCTCTTCCCTATGAAAAGACTCTACATTTTTGTTTGCACTAAATTTGTATTTAAGCGTGGAGAAAAAGATTGTATCGTGTGCACCTATTTTACTTATTTATATAAAGTGGCAGAAAAATCAGATTTTCATAACAGGTTCAGACTTCGTTAGAAGAGCTACGACACAGTATTTAATAACATCTAATCATTTTTATTGACAAGTGAGTTACTTTTTAATAATAATATAAAGTTGTATAAATGTAAAAAATCTTCTTCAGCAAAATCACGGTTCATCGGGTTCCCTACTGATATTCAATTAATACAAATCTTATTTACGTATTGCGTGCTCGGAGGACACGATAAAAAGTAAGGGAATTATCGACTTCTTAAAATAATATTATTACAGCCTATTTAATATAGAAAGAAAGAAAAATACATTTCATAACCTTTCCTGTCCGATATTTCTTCAGCCTGACTCAGATTTAATCTTGTGTTACATTTGCATTTGACTTTGTTTCTTGTATGCTGCTCAGCTAAGTTTATTTGCTACTGCTCCTGCTTCAGAAGGCCTAGAAAATTAGTAAAGCAGCAAAGCCCATAAACGCTACGTTCTCTCTTTGCAAATTCATCTCCATTTATATTCATTTCAGTTTCAGCCACGATTTTCCCTAGAGTCCACAGTGAGACTTTTGGCATGAGTAGACGGCAACATGATCATTCGTATTAACATCATCAGTCAGTGATTGTCAAAAGTAAGCGTCAGTTGTGAAGCTACATCTTATCTCGAAAGCAAACCACTTTCATTCGTGGCTTCAAAATGCAAAAAAAAATAGTTGTGTGATTCAGTTTTTATTTTTTTGACGTGCTGCTACAGCTTTAACGACAACTTTAGCGTTATTATAAGACCAAGAAGATAAGGAAAAAGGTACAGAAATTTTTGGAAGAAAAA
>VYYJ01004540.1:0-13147 GCA_021029165.1 Cyphoderus albinus
AAAACAAAACAAAAAACAAAAACAGTTTGTTTTTTGTTTAAACAAAAACAAAGTCTTTGATTTTTGTTTAAACAAAATCCCGCCAAAACAAAATCAGGCGGGTTTTTGTTTAAACAAAAAATTAAGGCGCTTGTTTTTGTTTAAACAAAATTCAAATTCTTTAAAATCAAATTTGTTAAACAAAAACAAAAGAAAACAACGGCATCCCTGGACAAATCAAACTGATTTTTGCTGTTTATGTTTAAAGTTGCTGCAGTAAGTAATCTCGCGTTTCATAAAGCTAAAATCTGCAGTATCAGGTGCACTGAAATTAGTTATTCAAATCAATTTCTGTTGAAAGGCGAAATTCCCATTTGAATGTAGTACTTTAGTACCAGTTTATTATTTAAGTGAAACATTGTTTCGTTGGCATCTGTTTAAATTGTACGTCTATTTACTTTCTCTACATTTCCGTCATTTCAATTGCAATCAAACGTTTCTTAATGCACTGTAGAATAAAGTTTGTTTTTATTTTAAGGGCTCAGAAATGTGATTTTTCATGAGGTATCGGTGACTCAAAGGCAGTAATATTGATCTAATATTTCGAATAGACATTTTACTTTGTCAATCAGGTTTCAGTGATGCCTTCAAGTCCAGGTTAATGTTTATCATAGTAGATAAACGTTGTACAGTTGTACTCGTTGTTAATTGAATAGTTACATGGTTTGGTTTCAGAGAATCACCAAACAAAGGTGCCATTGTAAGCTTTAGCTACTAGATTTTACGGACATCTATAAATAATTCAGCATGAAGCTATGCAGTTTGTTAGTAAAGGTTGCATAAACCTAAAAGTTTATTTTCGTTGTAGGAGATGGAACAAGTTCAGCTATTCTCTCGCCATGACACATAATGACATAAAAACAAGTTTGATAACAGGATTACAGATGACAGAGAAACTATATTTGTACTGTATTTACAAACCGAAAATCAGACTGACAATCTGGAAAATACCATCCGTCTAATTCTAACTAACTAAGCTACTAAAACCGTCGTTTTTTATTGGTAACTGATTTGAAACTTAAATTTTACAGATTAAAAACTAAATTATGATGGATGTGTTTACGTAGGAATATCCGTGTTACCATGTAATGCATTTTTTTGTTTCCTCTACTGTGCCATACGTTTCAATTTATAATATGCAGAGCTTCTCAGTCATCATTGTCAGTTTTTGCTGATATTTTGCTATGAATTGCAGTTTATTGCTGTAAGGATAAAATTTTGGTTGTTGTATTTAAATTACGTATGTAAGTGGGAAACAACATACGTAAGTAAAATAATGAATTATTTAGATTAAAATTGCACAATCTAGCTAAGCCTCATCTCGTTGTATCCTTCGGTTTCAAACTGTCTTTCCATAATTAATGAATTAAATAAATAGTTACAAATACCATGCTGTCAAGTTTCCTGCCTACATGTATTTATTGGGTCTGCTAACAGTGGCAAGTTTCAACTTTTGTTATCAAAAATAAGCCAAAATAAAAACAATCATTGTAATTTAAGTCAGGACCATTATTATTCAATAATTATCAATAATCATATTTAATTCGCTGGAATCTTGTTGGTTTTATTCTGGCACGAAGAAAAAGTTGTACATTTCTTTCATCATTTTTACGCTTCTCTCTCAGCTCTCTCTACATTCTTTCTAATTCCATTTCTTGTAAATTCGGCGATTTCAGACCACATTGATATTATTTTTACAATGTAGCTAGCATTAATATCACGTTAGAATTAATCAATACTTTTCGAAGCTTAAACACTTATCAAATGTAAGACAAGATTTTCTGCACAAGAATAATGAAACTTAAATTTGATACCATTATTGCAAGTAAACATTTATAATAATTGGCAAGAGAGCTGAAGTCTTATGTGGAAAACGGTAGACTTGTCCTTACGACAAATCAAACTGATTTCTGTAGTTTATGTTCAAAAGTGCTTCGTACGTAATTTCGAATTTCGTAAAGTAAGAACCGCAATATCAGGTGTGCTAAAATTAGTTACAAACAAATTGCTGACGAAAGTCAAAATTCCTTTACTGAAACTATGCAGTGGAAACAAGTTTTTTGTCATTGCAATTGTACTGAAACGCTGCTTGGTAGATTTTGAATTTCACTTTCGTTCGAATCTCTTTTGGAATAAGCTGCTTCCTTGAAATTTTTCGTATTATTGCCAAACGTCACCATTCACAATATTTTCGATTGGAACATTTCAGTTATGCAATGGTAATGGTCGTTCTCTTACAAGGTCATGGGTAAATATAAGGAAATTCTTATGCAACGCACTGTCGTATTTGTTTCTTGCCTAATTTCAAAACTCAACTTGCGAATGTTCATAAAACATAAAATTCTGGAAGAAACCATTAGTGGTTTGAAGCTTCTAGAATGTGACATTGTCAATGAAATGACGTTTGATACTGACCCTTTTTGAGAACAAATTTCAATGTTTTACAATTTATTAATATTTACTAATATTTGTAACGTCAGCCAACATTGTGCAAAATAAAGAAATTTTCTCAATTGCGTAGCTGGAATGTAAAAATGGAAAACCGAGGTACTCAACTGTTGTTGTAATATATAATGCGCATGAACGACCTTTTCTTGTGAGATTATGATGCAACATATCGATAGAAAACAGTTAATCAACAAAAACAAAACAGTTATGCAACATCAAATGTGCAGTTATTGACTTATTGTGCACACGAAAATTAAATATGTAACCTAAATTGGTTATTATATGTAACGTATACGTAATAACCGAATATAATTTCATTATTTTCACCTGCAATGAAAATATATGCGCTAACTACTTAATTTTTCAATCAACTTGACAGATATTTCTCGATTGTATTCCTTGACTCGACCAGGGAATATTTTGAAGTTATATTGAATAACTTCTTATTAAATTTTTATTCACTGTGCTAATAAAAATGAACCACTCTCTTCCAACAATGTAGCTTGGCAGAATAAATTCAACGATTAATAAAAAATAATTTTAGATGAAATCTAAAAATGTATGTATAAAAGAAGGAATTGCATTCAGGAGTATAGAGATGACCTATACGTTTGGACGATGTTGTTAACCTAGCGGACTCCAGAAACATATTTTCGTCGCCGAAATTTGCTATTTAATCTCTTCCAGGGATATGAGGAAATATAAGGAAATTCTAATGCAATCCACTGAGGTATTTGGTTTTCCCTAACTTTAACCTCAACTTGCATTGGTTAACGAAACATAAAAAATATTATTTACACCTGCAATAAAAATACATCTGTTAACTACTTAATTTCAAATTACCTTGCCTGACAAATATTTGTATAATTTATTATTTGACTTAACCAGCGAATATTTTGAACCTATATTAAATATCACTTCCAATTAAATTTTATTTATTGTGTAAATAAAATTAAACCACTCTCTTCCAACAATGTAGCTTGGCAGAATAAAATCAAAGGTTATTAAAAAAAACAATAATTCTATATATAAAATTTAAAAGTGTATAAAAATAAGGAATTGCATTTAGGAGTATAGAGATGACCTATAAGTTTGGAAGATGTTTGTAAAATTATTGTTATAATTTAATAATTGCATACCCACCAAGAATGTAGTTAGATGAAGGTTTTAATATTTAAACAAAAGTAACAGCTAAATTCTAACTAGATTAGTAATAACCTGTACATCATTTTACAAGATTGTACATCACGTTGATTTGTCATCCAAATGTATGTCCCATTCTTTGATCACTTCATGATTAGATGTAAGTGGATTGGATGAAGATGAAAGTAGGTTTAGAGATTAAGAGATTAGATTTAGATTAGAGATTTTAGAGTAGTTTTCTAATTCATCCTGTTTACTAATTGCACTTACTTCGAACACAGTCGATTGGTTTTGTTTTTCACAATGCTCACATGATGTCATAAACATAGATAAGAGAAATAAGATTTATAATTCAACCTGAACAACCTGTCTCAACAGAGTCCTGCATGTATAAAGATAAAGTATCAAAGAAAAGATGCCGAAATTCAAAATAAAAAAAAAGTTTCCAGTACAACAATTTCAGTTTGACAAAGGTTATTTTGTTTCTTCATCGTCATTACAATAATTTATTTCAAGCACCTAGAATACAAAGGAACATGAGTGATTTATTTAAACTTGTAGCAAACGACTTGTAGAATTTTATCGCGCCATGGATTTTCATATGATATCGACTCTAATGTAAAGGTTGGTACCTGATCTAACATTGCAAGAAACTATTTGTTCAGAAGTATACTTTATATAGAAGAAGTATACACTTCTCACTAAACCTACCTTTTTACCCACCGAATCTTTTCGGGTATAGAGAAACTCGTTTCGTTTACTTGTTACAGGCGTGCAACAAACGAGAAGACTTACTGATTTCAGTTTCAATTCGTGATCGTATGTGCTCGATTTGTCCAGGCTTGTGCCATGTGCTTTCTCGTATATCTAACTTTTTAAAATACTAAATCTTCGCTGGGACAACTAAGTTGACCAAATTGAGTGGTTTCATAATAACGCGAGACGTAATTAAAAAATTATCTAACGACTTGGGTTAGAAAGGAACACGGAACAAGAGCGCGATGACAGGGAGTGGCGGTACCCGAAAATTGTTTCCAAACAATCGTATTATTTTCATTAACATGGAACATAGTACAGTATAACAAATAACACTTAGTCCACTACAATAATATACATATTAGAGAAACTTTGCTCTAACTTCAACTGCAATTCATTAAATTTTACATAACAAAGTAATTAAAAAGGATACACAGCATATGCATTGATAGAATAGAATTTCGTCATCCTGTCACACGTACTAATTTAAACTATGATGTCTTTTTGACGGATCTCAGTTTTAAGCTAACGGAATCAAAAGATAACGTGGTCTGAATTAATAATGTGTGTCATTTAAATAAGCACAAACAAATATAAAAACATTTGTAAATTTTTCATTCTCGTGCATAGAAAAGCAGGCAATGGCAACCAACTTCACAAATCTTCATTTACCATTACACAATAAAAACTAAACTCGGCAACAATCTGGTAAAATACACATTATACATTAACACAGACTATAACCAAAACAATAATGTGGAACAGGCCATAATTCTTCATTTCTCTGGGGTTACCCTTACAATTGACTAAAAGTTTCCAGATGATTGACCACTTCTTGAACTCTTTAGTGTTGTTCCAGCTACACTTTAAGCTTGCAGGTAACTTCTCGATTCTTTTGCCTTTTTGACTCACTTTCTTCAATAATGATAAAATTGTTTTCCTATAATGTAACTAGGAACGCGATTAAACAAAAATTATGTACACATTAAGTTAGGGAGCGATACTAGTATGTTCGTAGAATTTGTTTACAGCCAAAGGAATTGCAATAAGTTACCGGGCCCATAGAGTCGATAATTAAGTTCACAACGCTAACATTATTGTATGAAAGGTACTTCAATAAACTTTGTACGAGGTACCTTGGTATACATGTATTAAATTACCAGCCTCATGAATCATGATCAATGTCATAACCCAAGAGATATTTTTGGATCCCAGTTTTACAATATGTTCTATCAAGAAAAAATCTACACCGAAATTGCATCAATTCGCCCACTTTTCGCTTACCGAAACTATGCAATGAAACCGATACATCTTCAATGTAGAAAATGTAACAGTGCAGCAAATATTGTACAGAATCTGCATCAGTTATACTTAATGTATTTATGCCATTTCGGTATATAAATCGTGGGGTTTTAACTGCATCACCGTGCATAAATTTTTGTATCCCAAAAAAAGCAACTATCCTGATATACAAATATTTACTTACATAAACTATAGTACAGCAACAACCATTGCTTATCGAACATATTTGTCACTAAAAATATATATACTCATATACTCATGTACTGTAACACTGCTACGACAAACGCTAATATTTACATTAATTGTACTAAATCTGCGTCGATAAACTTTTATGAGATAACCTGGTTTATTTAATTACCGCAGCTTCATGAATCAAGATGAATATTTGTAACTTTATCCGACATTTTCGTGAATGAGTATTGACAAACTGAATCATTAGTAGAAATATAACATTTATATACACATTTTGTGATGACTTCTTTGCATTATTTAGTCTCTGCTCTGCGTAAGTTGCTCGATTATTTAGTCGTTCATTAATTCATCAATCTCATGAACTATGACCGTTGCCACTATTATTTTCTCTGGAAAAGTCTTCACAGTAATTAAATATCTTGATTCAAATTTACTTACTTACGTTACTGTGGAATATTAAATTGTTTACAATATCAATATTACAAGGACTCCCATAGCAGTAATGTATTCTGCCGGAGGATTATTATGCGAATTCGAATTACTTTAGTCTCTAATTATAGTATCATATCTTTATACATAATTGAACTCCAATTTTCATGTTTATTGTCACCCACGGGATTGAAATGACTTTGGTCAGCGGCTGACCGTCAGCCACTTCAACTATCTTTCATCGTGAACCAATTGAGGCTGACTGAAATGCTTCATTCATGTGATAAATGATCTTCCTGCAGTCTTTTCCCTTCTGCGCTTCAATTATGGCATGAGCCAGTTGCAGCGATGTCATTGCAATATTCTTGCTAATCAAGATATGTCCATTGGTTCCACTAAAAGTTTTTGTCGCCCTCTTGTACAGTTCATTGGGTTTCGGCAGTGACGAAGATAACATGTTCAAATGCTATTAGTTCTAATTGGTTATTTTCACGGTAGTAATATTACTAGTAATTTTCTCCCAGTCAAGGTTAGGTGAACGCATTTCCAATTCTCCAATTAAACTCATGTTTATTCATTTAGATATAAGTGAGATTATACATATAATTAAAGAAATTTGAGCACAAATATGCTGTAATGTTATATTGGTTTAATTTAGACTGGACATCATCGAAATGCATTTCACACAATATTATTAAATACTGCTAGTTGGGTATAAAACTGGAAAAGATCCTTTATTTTCTATCTCTGCAGTCAAAACGGTTTATCCTTAGACAAATACTGCAAACGTAATGAACTGTTCATTGATTCGTTTGAGATGTTGTGAACTGATATAGATTTTAGATTTATATTGAATTGAAATGTAACAAATCAATATTTTTATAATGTACTAGAGATTGATTACGGGAATTGTCTCGGCTTCTCAATATGCATTCAATGTAATAATATTTGGATAAGTGTGATTTTCTCTTGAGGTCTTCTTTACCAAACTTCATGTATTTCAATTACCGCAACCCATGCCCACCTGTTAAGTCACTTCATTTAAGAAATGTTCTAGTTTCTCACTTCCAAACAAAAAAGCTATTTAAAGCATTTTTAAATTTTATTGTAAAATATGATTTATTCTGCATAATGATTTATTATCATAATGTTTCTTCTCCGCTCTACATCGTGATTTGATTAAGTACACTAGTTGTCATAAGAATACATTCCTTTAAAGTTTCACATTGCCAGTTACGCATCAGAATGTGAATAAATGTTTAGAAGTACTAAATGTGAAGCACAACTAATCAGCACTAAAATTTAATCTCATTTCCAATATAAAAGGTGCTTATCACACTTTTCGTTTAATATTTTCTTCATATTTTTGGGGTAGTATCAATCATGCAGGGTGGAATATTGTTTGAAAGATTTTGGCATTTGCATCCAGCCTTTTCTGATAATACAATCTATCGATGTATAATCTTTTAATCTCTCAGTCATTCATTCACCTTGCGGGATACTAAAGAAAAATAAATCAATCCCAACACAAACCATTGATTTTTATAGACCAAATAATAATTACAAAACAACTAAATTGTCTTAATTGTAGATTATAATGCTAATGTATGCATTAGACAAAGACCTAAAAATGAATTTAATTTAAATGGATAGAATAAGTATAATCTTTTGGGCAATTTGTGTTGCTTAAACTTTACCTTATATTGTTTATTACTTTTAAAACTTAATCGAGTAATATAACTGCATGACATTTGACATTTTGCGCGGTACGTGGTCATATTATCCACAGCTACATATTTAGGTTTGTCTTACAGTATTGTACAAAATGTGCCAGATTCGTTTGTAGAGATACGGCTTGGTAGGTTCTGATATTTCACTTTCGCTATTTGTTGTTCGTTGCCTAGCGTACTCCAGTAGCATATTTTCTTTACCTAAATTTGTAATACTTCGTTCTCTTCCAATGTTATGGGGAAATATAAGGGTATTCAATCCATTGGAGTATTTGGTTCTTTCCTAATTTCAAAACTCAACTTGCAGGTATTAAAAAACATAAAAATTTGGAAGAAATCGTTAGTGGTGTGAAGATTTTAAATAGCAGAATTGTCAATGTTGTTTTATACTGACGTTTTTTTGTAGAAAAAAAAATTCAATTTTTACACTTGACTAATTTACTTAATATTTATTAATCATTGTCATGTCAGCCAAAATGGTGCGAAATGAAGTAATTTTACGTAGCAATTATTACTCTACAACTACACTACACGTAGCTGGAATGTCAAAATGGAAAACCAAAATACACCATAGCGTAATTATATACTGCTCATGAAAGCTCTTTTCTTGTGAGATATGATGTGTAACATATCCCAAAAAACTTCTTGTGTACACTTATTGTGCACCCGGAAATGGCGGAAATTGAATGTTAAGTAATTTAAATTGGTCATTATGTATAATAACTGAATATAATTTTATTATTTACACCTGCAATAAAAATATATCCGCTAACTACTTAATTTTCAAATTAACTTGCTTGACAGATGTTTGCCGAATTTTTTCCCCTGATTTAACCAGGGAATATTTTGAACTTATATTGAATCAGTTCCGATTAAATTTTTATTCATTGTGTCAATAAAATTGAATCACTCTCTTCCAACTATGTAGTTTGGCAGAATAGATTTAACGATTAATAAAAAAGCAGTAATCCTATCTATATATAAAATATAAAAATGTTTAAAAACTCGGAATTGTATCCACGAGTTAAGAGATGAACTATAAATTTGGAAGACGTTCGTAAAATTATTGTTATAATTTAATTCAACCTGAAAAATCTGTCGCAACAGAGCCCTGCTTATATCATGATAAAGTTACTTTATTAAATAATTTATCAAAGAATAAATGCTGAATTTCCAAATACAAAAAAAAACAGAATTGCAATTTAAAAACAAAACCATCTACTATCGGTTGGAAAGTACAAATATATTTTAGAAAGTTTCCAGTTGAACAAATCCAGTTTGACAAATGTTATCTAGTTTCATCATCGTCATTGCAATTATTGATTTCAAACACCTAAGAAGAGGAAGTTAGAGGAACATAAATGAGCTTTAACAAGTAGCAACCGTGTTGCAGAATTTTATCGCGCCATGAATTTTTATATAATATCGACTCTAATGTACAGAGTTGGTACCTGATCTAGCATTGCAAAAAAAAAACAATTTTTGCAGAGGTATTCTCACTAAACCAACATTTTTACCCACCGAATCTTTTATGGTATAGAGAAACTCGTTTTGTTTAGTGGGCTTACTGATTTCAGTTTCAATTCGTAATCTTAAGTACTCAATCTTTCCTGATCACTGTCTTGTGCTGATTGTGCCTTTCCTTTACAAGTCGCTGAAATACGAAATCTTCGCTTGAACAAGTAATTTGACCAAAGTCTCATCGTTTCTTGTAAAACTCTCTGGGATGTTTGTTACTACCAGCTTGAAGTTCCGGAGTGATTTCTGAGTGGTTTCAAACTTACGCGAGCCGTAATTTAGAAATTATCTAACGCCTTGGGTAATGAAGGGACACCGGGCAAAAGCGTGACGACGCGTTATGGAAGAGGGGTACCCGAATATTGTTACTGAATAAAATACAACTTCATAACCCCTCTGAATTTAAAAGCACAGAACAATAACAAAACAATTACAAATTAGGCTGATTAATATTAACTACCTAAACTTTATTAGCAAAATCCTGCATTTTAAAACGCAGCCCAGGACGTGTCGGTAGTGGTAATTTACCATTTTATTATGTAATATGATACTTTGATTGTGCCTAGCAATTAGTGCGTTCCGTGTAAATCACAATACAAATTATATATTAGTCTAAAATATACCACACCAAGATGTGAAAAATTGCGTTAATATTTAGAAATAATGTATGAAAAATATTGATATACTGTAATATCTTTGAAAGACAAATTTATGCCAGTTTCCAAAGTAGATTTTGTGATGTGACATACCTTCATGCAATTGAGCAATCTGGAAGCTGTCTCACCAATTAACTCAAAGATTGTTTTGCTACAGTATTCGCGTATTACCACGGCCACAGAAACTAATTAATTTTACTTAATCGACTTTCTCTTATAGAATTTGGTCATCCTGTCACAAGTACTAAATTAAACTATGATGTCTCATTGACGGATCTCAGCATTAAGCTAACGGAATTGACACATAATGTGATGTGATTTGAATGCATAATGTGCAGCATTTAAATCAGACAGGAAGGTTTTAGCAAATTTTGAATTTTGAATTGCTTTATGTAGCTTGACACAAAGGAAACCACCTTGGTTGATAGATTTTAGAAAAGTGTACAATGGATTTAAATTTCTTCCATGTTTTAGGTGCACTCCCACAAACTACATCAACAGTAACTGAAAATAGAGAAACATCAACAAACTTAACAAATGCACATTTACCATTGCACAATTAAGACAACCGCACATTATCGGCAACAAAGTGGTAAAATACTCATATAACACTGTTTATAACGAGAAAAGTGGAACAGGAACTTCTTGATTTCTTAGGGCTTACATATTTGACTCGAATTCTCAAGATCATTTCCTGATTTCTTCCTGTCGTTTCATCTCACTTTTTCTCTGCAATTTAAAATTGCCTTCTCCGTTCTACTTCTTCTAAACCTCGTTTGTTTCAATACCAAGAGAGCCTTTTTCAAAATAATTTTTAGGTCGTACCAGGGTTAGACGACAAGCCGATTTTGTATAGAGACCATGAGCAGGTTAATGAATTACAAAAAACAACGCTGAGTTAGCATGTGTAGGATAAGGCAGCAACCCTATCCTGCTTAGGTTAAACAGCATTATGCTTTTATAATTCCTTAACCTCCTCACGGTCTCTATACAAAATTGGCTTGTCTTCTGACCCTGGGTCGTACTAATTGCAGTAATAAACTTAGGTTGTATTGAAAGTTCTTTTCGGCGTAGAAGAAATGAGAATGGCGTTATTATAGAATTTTGGACAGCTACTACCTCAATGTCAATGTAAACATTAAGGTAATAAACGTAACAACTAATAATGTAGTACTATTGTTTACCTTTGACCATATGTTACGGTCAATTTGGTCACTTCCAAAGAAACTGAAATAAATTACAGGGCTAACAGAATTGATAATAATGTCCACTCGAACAAAATTAAATCAATATTTACCAGGAAACTACTGCCTCTGGCCTCTGGTGGTTGAATTTCTTTCTGCGGGAAATTAGCTTCAAGTTAGTTAAAAATACAGAAGGGCAATATTTGATGCCTCTGTTAAAATTATATTTATTTATTCAAAATAAATTTGAAAAAAAAATATTTACTGGCTTAAAAGTCTTTAGTCCCACACCCGTTAAGTTAAAATATACCATATAATGAACACATTCGACACAAGTAGTAATACAATTTATTAGTTGATATAGCTTCTCTTGTTGAAATGCTAATTCAAAAACTGCTTTTTTAAATTAAATTCATCAATAATGTTTTAGTAGGAAAATTTGTTTTGTCTTAACAAATATTGACCGAGAAACTTTTATGAAAGCAGCTTATCTACGTTGATGAACAGAGTAGAGTTTATTGCCAAATACTGTTTCATACATTTCTTTAATATTTTCATTTGGATGTGTAAACTGTATTGCATAATATGCAATGCATATCGAATATAACATTGTTAAAACTTCCAAAATATTCTTTTTTCAAATAGGTATCATAATGAAATACTCTAAATGTTATATATACACAAAGTTAATATACTAAACAACTTAGATATTCCACATGGCAGTATATAATAAAACCTTCTAGTAAAGACTTAAACAACTGATTACTTTGATATGCATGCAGAAATTTTTTATTCCACGCGCTTGAGCCATGAGGATCAACCGGTCATGATGATAATACAATCTTACTATGATAAAGAACCATCAAACACTTACCAGTACAATACATTCCTACAATGCAGTAAGTGTTTAAGTTATAACCAGTTTCGTTAGGGTTTGCAAGCAAAAAAAAATAGTTGCATTCAAATGGCCTGATTTACCTGAAGACGGCGAAGAAGCCGTTGCGGCTAAATATTAAAGGTTACGTAAATTTTTCTGTGGGGGCATTCGTTTTAAGATGATTAATCACAATGAAAGTACATACATACTTTGACTAAATATGTTAATATGTATATATACCTGAGTTATTACATTAGGTAAAACTATAGCTTGTTTTCTCTCTCCTAGTCGATAGTATTGATCACGAGAAACAAGTTGCCCGTTCTAAAAAGCTCTAATTCAAATGTTATTTCTAATGTTTGGTTTCATCCTTATGCATACCTCTACTGATTTAGTTCTACAAATCCTCTCTGTCCACACATGATCTCATTTGAATATATCAGGTTATGTGCGATACTTTTATCTAGTGTGCAGTATACTAGCTTATCTTTAAGCTCTGTTTCATTAAAATGGCGAGTTTAAAATGTATGGAAGAAGCGTAACAATTCAAAGGGATAAATCTGGAAAGCATTCAGTTTTCTCAAAGTGCTAACATTACACAAATACCTTAAGAAGAATTGGTATCTCCAGATATTCGGTGAGCTGCTTTGTTCAATACATTTGCCACAATTTCACCTGCTGTAACTTGCTTAGGCATTTCGTACATTAGATTATTTTTATTGCTCAACAGCTCAACAAACGTTTTCTAACAAAACGTAATATTAGCACAAAAAACTAACGTACTAACTGATTGCTACACCACCATGATACGATCATATCGATCGCTAAGAAATACTACTTCATTTTACGTTGTGTAAAATGTAATGCATAATT